>JAHWGI010001000.1:0-115387 GCA_029379305.1 Frankliniella fusca
GAGTCGCTACGAACTGCAACTCAAACAAACTGCGTTTAATAAGGCTCTCCGGACTGCGTCTGGAGGTCGAGACGCAGTTCGTTTCAGGTTATACTGGAGTTTCTGCCTATTTTAGAAAATAATTAAAAATTAATTTTTAATTAATTAAAAAATATTTTTTTATTATTTTAAATTATTTTTTAATTAATTTTTAATTAATTTTTAATTAATTTTAATTTATTTTTAATTTACAATATTTTTCCGGAATTTACTGAGCGCACGACACCAGCAGGGCCCGTCCCTCTGCTAAGGAGCCCTTTTCCAGCCCGCCGCAGCCGCGCGACGCGCAAGGTCGGCTGCACGGGGTATCGCCAGAATCATCACGCCCGTTTGGTTGCCTACACACCCGGGCTGACAGGAGCCGTGCACGGGTGCAACCAAGGTAAGACGACGCAACGCTGCTCTCTCTCTCTCCAATAACCAGTGTGCACAAACGTGCAATATTGCGTGCTTAACATACCACTTCCTTTATACGTGAAAGTGGGCAGGAAATAAAGAATATTTGTACACACTTGGTTTCCGATAGTTCCTCTGCATCTCCACTCGCTTGGTACGCCCTTATACCGTTAGGAGTGAAAAGGACAACTTTGTGTGTGTGTGTTTTTTTTTTGGGGGGGTGGGGGGGGGGCCTTTGCTTCCTGTTTCAAAAATACACGTACTGAACAACAACCAAAAATGAATAGGGTGAGGGGAATAGAAAAAGAAAGTAAGATAGGCAGTGCACACACACCTCTACTTTCCAGCGACACGGTACTGGCGTTCTCTCAATGGTCTTACCTAGTTCTGACAGCAAAGAACGAGACAACTCAGGCTGCAATATGGTATGCGGTATTGCTGTCATCTTACACCGCACCGTACAACAGTGGTGCTTCCGTATGGTACAGTGAGGCAGTATTTTGCGCACTTCACTGAGCGTAACGACAGATAGCCAAATGCGATAAAAGCTTGTTGCGCTTTTCCTACACTTTTCAGTGCAGTGCTGTACGACACTTGAGTTTACAGAGTCTACACGAGAGTGACTCCCACCACCACCACAAAAAAAAAGTATACATATAAAATCGAGAACAACTCGGTGCGCCTGGCACTGCGCTGTTTTCTACTCGTCAGTGACAACTGTCAAAGGGACTGGGATGTTTGGTATAAGGTGAAATGAGAATGCAAGTGCACAGTGAACTACGTCAGTATTTATTACGTAATAAAACAAAACAGCGACCATTTAAGAGGCATACCAGAACCAGCTAGCGCACACGTTGAAACCGTATAAAGCTTTCAACTTTATTTTATAAAATCAAATCTGTCTGTTACAACAGTTCAAGTCTACACACAAAACTTTACAATAACATAAAAATTCATGCAGGTCACAGGCCAAGACAATAATCACCCAGTAATTCACTTTTATTCATAACAACTTAAGAGTGGTTAATTCATTCCCCGCATTGCAAAGTCGGTAAAAACGCTTGCTGACACACATCTCGTTAGCATTACATCAGGTAAAGTTATATTGTTGTTATTTTAATTAGCAACACTAATAAGAATTTTAAAAATAGAAAATGACAAGCGATTGTACAAAGAGGCGCACTGGAAAAACAAAGGTGCGAATCCCTACCTTTAAAAGGCACTAAATGTGACCTTTCACACTTTCAGCTGGCAAGCTTCATATGAGTTCTATACAAGTTTAGTGCCTTTGGAAAGGCGCCAAACTTTGGTGCCCCAGGAAAGGCACTCAAACTGCGCCCTTGACTTTCGTGCCCCAGGAAAGATGTTGTTTAGTGCCTTTGTTTTTGCAGTGCGCCCGTGTAGAGTAGCCTCGACTACTTGCAAGTATGAACACGATACAAATATCGATATGTGAACAGTGACAACTTAATTGCTGCTACTTCCCCTCCAGGCACGTAATAAGAGGGAGGTAGGGTAGCTCAAAGTGCCTACCCTCAGGCGGATGTGGAAGCTGACAGGAGGGGGAGGGGGGACGGTCCCCCATCCCTTTTCCTTATTCCGTGCATGTTCCCCTCCCCTTTTTTTGGTCACTCACTAGTCGGTTAGGGCTCAACAGTAGCCCGAACATTCGCACCAAACAACCCCACCTCCTACTCTCCCCTCGCCTGCCCACGCCCACAATCGTGGCAGGGACGAATTTTAGAGCGGCGGACGCGACCGGGCAGGATCGCCCCCCCCCCCCTTACGTAACAATGAATGAATGAATGAATGAATGAATGAATGAATGAATGAATGAATGAATTGTGTGCTAAGGTAAGAGTCGGTCTCAGACAGCCGCCTAATAACCACTTCAGGCTTCACTGCAAATAATAAAAATGTCAACGCATGACGCCGAGAAGAGGGTGGTGTCAGGTTACGGGTAAGGAATAGGAAAGGATCAGGGTGTGCAGCCCGATGCAAGCATCAACCAAACCAGCGCAGAAGACCTAAAACATCACCTGCAGCCATGGCCATCAAAAAATGGGAGAGCAGCAGATAGCAGCGTCCGCGTGTCACATAGGATAGTATAGAGCGCGTCTGGCTCCATTACAGCCAAGCCACCCAGCAACCGCACGGGTTGTGAACCAGCCATAGCAGGGTGGAGTGACAGCTATACGCCTCACCTTTAGTGATGCGGGGAGCTTGGGATGAGAGTACGGCGCCACTGCACCCCGGCCCCGGCCTCTACCCTCCCGGCCGGCGCTCGGCGGGCTGACCCGCGCCGCGCTAAGGAGACGCTTATCCTAAGAGGCCCCGCATTGACCAGGGCGGCAGCCCGACCCCGCGAATGGATCGGCGACACACGGTAGTGGCGCCGGCCAAGCGGGGCATTAGGCGCCGCGGTGCGCGGTGCACCGGGCGGGCCTGGGAGGATCTCTGCCGAGGTCAATCGTGTCGAATGCGCTAGCAGGGAGAGAACGGCTTTCTGCCCGCACTGCACCCCGGCCTCTACCCTCCCGGCCGGCGCTCGGCGGGCTGACCCGCGCCGCGCCAAGGAGACGCTTATCCTAAGAGGCCCCGCATTGACCAGGGCGGCAGCCCGACCCCGCGAATGGATCGGCGACACACGGTAGTGGCGCCGGCCAAGCGGGGCATTAGGCGCCGCGGTGCGCGGTGCACCGGGCGGGCCTGGGAGGATCTCTGCCGAGGTCAATCGTGTCGAATGCGCTAGCAGGGAGAGAACGGCTTTCTGCCCGCACTGCACCCCGGCCTCTACCCTCCCGGCCGGCGCTCGGCGGGCTGACCCGCGCCGCGCCAAGGAGACGCTTATCCTAAGAGGCCCCGCATTGACCAGGGCGACCAGCCCGACCCCGCGAATGGATCGGCGACACACGGTAGTGGCGCCGGCCAAGCGGGGCATTAGGCGCCGCGGTGCGCGGTGCACCGGGCGGGCCTGGGAGGGTCTCTGCCGAAATGCAAAACCACGGAAACCTGAGCGAATTGGAAGTCGGGATAAGAGAGCCAGAAAGGGAGGCGGCTGCAGTGCTTGTCCCAGCCGATCCCCAGGCTTCACAGCTACGCCAACACGAAGCCGCGAGAGGCTGAGTGTCAGCATGGACAGGCGGCAGCCCTGGGAATACGGACAGTTCATCGTCAGCAAGGGCGGGTACCTTGATCTCAACCATTAGGAAGTATAAAAACGAATATGCTCCCGCCCGCCCCCTGCGGTAGAGGGAGGATGTCTGCCGGGGGTGCTCAGGCGGACGCTTGCCCCAGCCCCGGCCTCACCCTCCCCAGCGAGCGATCGGCGAGGTGCTCCGCGACACCACGTTCACGCCTAACGCCTTGCCTAAGGGGCCTCGCGTTGGCCAGGGCGGCAGCCGGGGCGGGCCGCCGCCTGGCCCCGCTCACGGGTCGAACGACACTCAGCAGTGGCGTCGGCTAAGCGGGACATTTAGGCGACCCGGTGCTCGTCGCTCCGAGCCTAGGGACTATGCCCCCACTGCACCCCGGCCTCTATCCTCCCGGCCGGCGCTCGGCGGGCTGACCCGCGCCGCGCCAAGGAAACGCTTTTCCTAAGCGGCCCCGCATTGTCCAGGGCGGCAGCAATGCCACCGCCCGACCCGCCGCGAATGGGTCGGCGACACACGGTAGTGGCGCCGGCCAAGCCGGGCATTAGGCGCCGCGGTGCGCGGTGCACCGGGCGGGCCTGGGAGGATCTCAACCGAGGTTGAGGATCTTCCAACGAAACACTAAGCCCAAACTGACTCAGCACCCTTCCTCGGCTCGGGTGTTCGACCAGCCCTTACACACCTTACTGAGAGACAAGTAAAAGGAAGGAAGAGGGATCTCATTGATGCAATTGTGGAGTGTGGAAGGGGGAGTGGGGATGGGCGTGCACGCGACATCGCGTTCACGCCTAATGCCTTGCCTAAGGGGCCTCGCGTTGGCCAGGGCGGCAGCGGAGACGGGCCACCGCCTGGCCCCGCTCACGGGTCGAACGACACTCAGCAGTGGCGTCGGCTAAGCGGGGCATTTAGGCGACCCGGTGCTCGTCGCTCCGAGCCTAGGGGAGGGTCTCTGCCAGAGGTACTCCTAGGGTGATGGCGGAGGACAAACGCAAAGGAGATGGGGGTTGGGAACACGGCTTACATATCGGCAGTGATGCTGAGGTCACGGCGCTAAGTGTGAGTTGAAAGCTGTTCGACCCACACCCTCCACTGTGGAAGAGTGGGGAAAGAAATTGAGAGAGAGGGGGAGGGAGGGAAAGAGGGTGGGGGGGGGAGGGAGGGAGGGAGGGAGGGAGGGAGGGAGGGAGGGAGGGAGGGAGGGAGGGAGGGAGGGAGGGAGAGAGAGGGAGAGAGAGAGAGAGAGAGATGCACATGTGGAGTCAGTGGAACAACCGTGTTGCTGAATACGGACTTAGAAACGTGAAGGGGAAGGTGGGAGGACCGAGACTCAGAATGGGGTTGTGGTGAGTACAGAGAGTACACAGTTACTGGGATGGGCTCATTGAAATGAATGAAAATGAAAGGTGGCTGATGGCAGTTCACCGCTTTGAACCACGGTTAGGGAGAGACGGTGGTGGCCGCACTGCTCCGGGCTTCCCAGCATAGGAACCCATGTCGGTAGTTGTCACGTTCTGGGGAATAAACTCCAAGTCGAGGCAAACTAACGTGCCAGTCTGGAGTAACTGGTCGGGACGGCCTGCGTAGAGGTATGGGGGTACCCCGACTAAGCTTTCGCGTTGCCGACCGTCGACCGGACACAGGTACGCAGGAGAGAATTGGTGCGGCTCGTGCTTTGACATCCCGCGTAAAATTTCTTCCCTTGTCACTTGCTTCCTTCTCCACCCTCCTGCTGGACACAAAAAAGAAGGATACAGGACAAATAATATTTTTACAGTTGTAAATTTATAAAGTCATCCAATGGCCACTTTGCCACGCTGAGGTGGAGTCTATTGCTCACCTCGCAGGCTGATTCCGGATCACAGTTTACAAGGTGTCACGATTCGGATCCGCTGCAAATGCATGAACCAAGCTGGAGTAGTTGTCAGCGTAAGGCAGCGGCAGGACACTGGGAGGCTGGAGACCAGGATCAGATGACAGCTGGAAGAACGGAAACGTGTTACAGGAAGGCAGCTTCTTTCGGAAAAGACACTCCATCACCCACCCCCACAAAATAACACTTGTCTTTTCGGAACACACTCTTATCGTGAATACAGGGTGCTTCCGTTCATTTCGGTCAAAAGTATAAGGTGGGTAGGGCATGCATAGATGATACGGCGCTGAGTGTCGGCTGCACGTCACCGACGAGGCCAGAGTTCACCGAAAGGACCCGCAGCAGCATACAGAACCACCAGGTGACGCCGTCATCAGTCGCTTCTCAAAATGGTGCGAAGTAGACGACGCGCAGACGACTCGCAGTTCCGCGGCGCCGTACTGCAGGCAGCCCACACTGCGCGCACGCGCGATGCGCTGCCTACCTTCCAGGCGGCGGACCTAATTCAAAAACCTAACTTTCCCCGTTGTTTCACGTTTGCGTCCACTACTTAACAGTTCGAAAATGATCGCATATGCACGCTCTACCTACCCTTTACTTTTGGCCAAAATGATCGGAAACACCCTGTATTACATTTGATAAATTTCGGCACTCTGCCACTTTACAATGCTTTTGAGGCAACTTATAATAAAGGTGACGATATGACGGTCGTACACAGATTCTCCTCCTCCTGATTCGTTGAAGCTGAACCTCAGGGTGGTAGTTAAAATGCCACACAGCTGAAACCTTTCGTAAAATATGTGACAACTAATGCCCCACAATGACAGAGGTCCGGCACCGACTACCATTTAGAACAGAGCATGTTCTGCTGGAAAATCGGTCGGGACGATGTGAGCAAACTCATTACCAAAGGAAGCACAACGTTAGCACATATACCACCAAAGGAAACAACTACGAGGCACACTGACGAAAATTATTTGTAAACAACAGCTCGCCCTCCTGCTGGCCAGGCAAGTCTGATGTTTAACCTTCGCTGTACTTTTGAAACATAACTTGTAACATTTCCTTGGCCTACTCAGCTGAATATGTATGTGATGGTTAGTTATCACAGCACCCAAAAATAAGCGTGCGGTGCAAAAAGTTGTCTTAGTGAAAACAATTTTCTCACTGGCAGCTTCCTACACCCAGCATTGAACCTACACTGCAAACTATACAAAGCAATGCGCAACGCTAGCTCACCAAGGAAGCCAAATATTTACAGGTTTTCAAAACACCTGACTCTCAAATACAAGTGGCATTGCTTTTACAGATGAGTGCAGCATTTTCTTTTTCATCTTAGGGACAGATATGAAGTTGTGGGTATGAAAAACTGTCGTGATAAGAAACACAAAACAACCATGACAGTTTTTCATACATGTTCTCTGCTCTTACGAAGATACACCACAACCATTAACCAGTATCTGCCAGGGATACTCATCTTTTATCCAGAAAAGATATGTCAACGTATCTCCTAGCTATCCAAACGCCTTCAGGTTCCGAGGACCTGGAACACAAAGAAATAATTACAAATAACGAAAAGTGGATCAAGAATCCTTTACCATTTGAAAAACTTTGTCAGCAGTTTGAATGACCATAGTAACTCACCTCTTGCAACACGCCTGACACGCTTCTATCCAAGAAATTTGCCATTCCGATGGTACGTGAGAACAGTTAACTGGGGCCTTCAAGTCTCTCCAGCAGGCAGTCCGGCGCTCCAGCTACAAAAAAAGAAGAGACTTAATTCCATGTGTAAAACCTATGTGTTGAAACAAAAGAAAAGAAAAGAAAAGAAAAGGAGAAAAAAATTTCGAAGAGAAACATTACTTACCTTTGAACTATAAATGGCATACGGAGCACTTCTAATTCACTTCTGATTAGATTGCCTGATTACGACTCCAAAAGAAGCTGAGTGCTACACGGATTAGGTCAGACAACGGGCTGGTCGCAAAACTGAAAGCAAACAAACAATCAATCGTAAGGGGCTAAATAATATCAATCAAAAATCTAAGCAGAAAAGATAAAAACAAAACATCTACCACAAACTGGAAGGAAAACTAGCAAAAATTCGAATAATGAGGTGCACTTTGTAGCAACCACTCAGAAATATATGATTAACAACAGCTAAAGTGTTCAAAGCGAGAGAGGTAGACATTGGAAACGGTACATCTATCACTGCACTTATTGATATAAGTAAAGAGCAATGGCTCTTACAGAAGTGTAAGGGCGTCTGATGCTGTAAGTTTGCAGACAAACCGAGGAAAAATAGACATGACAATTAAACAGTCAGCAGATACCAACAGAGATAAATCTGATCATTCACATCCAGAAGAGCCCATATCCAATGGTAAATGACTCACACAAATCCGTTTTAAAAGTGATAGCCAAATTATAAAATGTAATTTGACATGATTTAATATAAGAAGTAACCCTTAACACTCAATTTGTTGAATGAAAACCTTTTATCTCAACTGCTCAACAATTTATGGAATAAAAAAAGGCCTGCCAATGATTGCAAACTCATTCACACAGTGCCTTCACAAAACAAGCAAAATTACACTGAAAATGAATATTGCCCTGGCACACACCTCACAATATCATCCTTCATTTCAAATACAAAAGTACAATGGTAAAGTGCGCAAACAGAAGTTGCCTGCAACATTCTCATTGTCTAATAAAATACATTAACTAACAATGCCCCCACAGACTTCCTTGGGCAACAGGCTGGTGGCAAAACTGAAAGCAGGGTCCAAAAAAAATAATCAATGATAAGGGGCAAAATGATGGCAACCATAACCACTGACACAGCACACACAAAGAGACTTATTGCACACAAAAATAAGTCTACCCTGCAACAAATTAATTTCAAGAGTTACACGCAGTATGCTTGTTGTCAAATGAAAACCATCAGTCACAACTGCAAATCAATTTAAGTGTCGAAAACATTAACTCAGATTAATAATAATGCGCAATGAGTCGCACACTGAGTTTTGAAAAAAACAGAAACGTCACAAATAAATTAAAGGCTGGCATGGACACATAACTGCTGAGAACACACGGCTGACTATTCTCCCTCATTTAAAATACAAACAATCCATGTTGGACTCTACCTAAACATTATATCAGCCTTTCTCAAAAGCCTACATTTCTCGATACCACTTCCAAAGTTTAAACAGAGGCAGATTCCACCTAAAATTACATTGTCTTCGCTCAAACTAATTTTAATAGCTGGCTCTCACATTCTAGTTGACAAACAGAAAGCTTAAAGCACAAGATGAATTTTACATAATTAGTGTGATGCCAAGAAAAACATTAATGCCTACTCACACCTCTACTTATCCGTTTCGATTTGTGATACAAAGGCGCAATGGTGAACTCCACCGATGCAACTTACTGTCTATGTTCCATAACTAGCTCTCCCCAAAACCAACTCCGAAGTTTCAAGGTGACCACATTCAGACAGAATTAACTCTGGCCAAACACAAATTCACTTCAAGACTCTCAGAATACATCAATGCTAAGGGGAAAAAGAATGGCAATCATTACCACTAACACAGAACACACACAAACATCAAAACAAAAAAATCAAAAAGCACTTCTCACTGATGCTGTCTATTTCCATTGCCTTACAACACCCACAAAGATTGGACTGTCATCCTTAAGTAACATTAAATGGAGTTACTCAGTCACACCCACAGCTGCTCAAATTAAACGGTTCAATGACAAAAAAAAAAACTATTTTTCAAAGTGAAACCACAAGTCTTACACTGACCCCACTCAAATTAATTTTAACAGAGGACTACATTATGTTTGTTGGTAAAAGTGCACATCTGTCACTCTACAGAAATTACACACATTTTCTAACCTGCCACCAACAAACAGATGAGCACAAATCCCCGACTATCCTCCTTCATGTTAGAAACAAATTATCACTGATGAGATCTACCGTTACAACACATAAAAAAGTTGCTTTTCACTGTACCAGCCCTAAAGTTTTCAAAGTGAGTGAACGCAGAATAAAATTAAGCTGTACTCCAACATTTTTCTTGACAAACAGAAATCTTAAATCACATGTGCTTATCAAATTTGAGTTGTAGGAAATAACATATACTGCTTTACCTGTTACACAGTGACTTATAAAATCTAAGGAAACTGAACAGAAATAGCATATTGCCAATTAAAAAGGTGAGCTAATTACACACCTCCAGCTGCACCCAAAGATTTAAACTGGCCGACCAAGTCACATTTATCCAAACCAAATCCAAAGTATCAAAGTTACTTTTTTCACTCAAAAATAAGTCTGCCCCGCAACAAATTAATTTCAAGAGTTACACGCAGTATGCTTGTTGTCAAATGAAAACCATCAGTCACAACTGCAAATCAATTTAAGTGTCGAAAACATTAACTCAGATTAATAATGCGCAATGAGTCGCACACTGACTTTTGAAAATACAGAAACGTCACAAATAAATTATAGGCTGGCATGGACACATAACTGCTGAGAACACATGGCTGACTATCCTCCCTCATTTAAAATACAAACAATCCATGTTGGACTTTACCTAAACATTATATCAGACTTTCTCAAAAGCCTACATTACTCGATACCACCTCCAAAGTTTAAACAGAGGCAGAGTCCAGCTAAAATTACATTGTCTTCGCTCAAACTAATTTTAATAGCTGGCTCTCACATTCTCGTTGACAAACAGAAAGCTTAAAGCACAAGTGCTCATCACAAATACTCATCCTAGCCAGACATACAGTAACCACTTCAAATCAGATGAATTTTACATAATTAGTGTAATGCCAAGAAAAACATTAATGCCTATTCACACCTCTACTTATCCGTTATGATTTGTAATACAAAGGCGCAATGGTGAACTCCACCGATGCAACTAACTGTCTATGTTCCATAAGTAGCTCTCCCCAAAACCAGCTCCGAAGTATCAAGGTGACTACATTCAGAAAAAAATAACTCTGACCTAACACAAATTCAATTCAAGACTTACCCACAGCATTCTTATTGTCAAATCAAAACCATCAAACAGCCCTGCTTATCAATTTAAGAGTTGGAAACATAATTCCAGATGAAAGCGCAAGAAGTCACACACTGACTTCTGGAAAGCCAGAAAAATGAAAACAAAATAATACACTGGCCTGGACGTAGAGTTGTTGAGAATGCACAGCTAACTATCCTCCTTGTTTACAAATACAAAGAATAAAGAAAGAATGATGCACTCTACCAAAAACTTAAATCAGCCTATTTCAAGGTCCCACATCTCCGGACACAAACACTCCAGATTCAACTGAGAAAGATTGAAGCTAAAATTACACTGGCGTCACTCAGATTAATAAGAAATGTTGGCTCTAACAGTCTTGACTGCTTTTGACATACGGAAAAGTCACTTGTCGATTAATCTTTCCGAGACAAATCAAAGAAGTGTGTGCTACAGCAGATGCGCACAGGACAACAACAAAAAGAATAAAGCCAACCTCAAATAAACACTGACCTTCAACTTTTACGGCACATAAAATTTTCACTTTGAAAGCAGATGATAACTCTTCTCTTTCCTTTAAACATTTTTTTTTCCACAGAAAAGAAATGGTAGGTTGACTATCAATTATGAGGTACCACCATGCATTACAGGCCATATAAACTTAAGTAAATACATGGATTGCATAGGTCCTGTTAACAGAATGGAGAAATTAGTTGCCTACATAGCGCTGCAAAACATAGCGAGAGCAAAAGAAATACCTGAACATTGTTGGGGAATCAAATTGTCGGCATCGCTTCAACACGCTTTTACCTCATCCACATACAAGTTCGTCAATGCTTGACTTGATGCAGCTTGCAGATTTCAATCAATTCTTATCTTTCCACCTACAAAACACAAATGCAGTTTGACGCCAAGGCACGGCACACAGTTGATAAAACTGAAGTGTCCCTCATTAACAGGCCTACTTACACAGTCATATTTTGGCTCTGCTACGCCCTGCTTCTGCTTCTCCTTCCACCCAAACGAAACTCAATGAAGACAATACGGGTAAAAGTGGGCCGAGGTTCGTACCCAGGTGGAACGCTGAAGTCAATATGACGTCATTGTGATGTCACAAGAAAGTCACGGATTTTGATATCAAAATGACATCAATGTGTCTACCAAGCGGCATTAATTCTTGACATCATTAAGATATCAAATGTAGGTCAAAATGATGTTTGATTTTGAATCTTAAAAAAGGAAATATATGGTGGTATTGGTCACCCCAGAAGGGAGGGGACAGGATGGAAAAATACCATAAGAACAAATATATAATATGCAAATTATTTTTTAATCATTTAGCTAGAGTCAAGTTAAAAGACCCAATTGCAACTGAAAATAAAATGAATAAGAAGAAAACAATTGTGTTAGCTCAGAATCTGGTTATTTGAAAAAAAAATAAAAAACAAGATCTGCCTGATAAGGCAGAATGACTATTAAAGCAGAATAACACAGATATAAAGAGGTAACCTCTTACATTTGTACTTTTACAATAATCACTATAGATTACTTTTAATACTAGTAAGGAATCACTTAATATGGCAGAATCAGTCAAGAGCCCTTAATACAAAAGAAACTTAGGAGGAACCATATTATTACTGAATAATAGAAAAGCAACTAGAATTATGACCAGAGAATACTTAAGATGTACTAAGCTTTTTAACTTATGACACCACATGACAAATTAAAAATCACAAATTTTAATGTGGTAACACTTCTTGCTTAATTTAAAAAGTATTCAGAAAATAAAATGAACTTGTAAGTCATATTGAACTTGGCAAAAAATAGCATTAGCTATAAACAAGTTGAAAAGAAAAACACAGTCTTAAGATATGTCAAGCAATAAAAATGCATTGAACACTACACCTTCACAATCAAGATTACAATATGTTGTCACTTCACGCAGAGAGAACAGTGTAAGTACCAATTGGATTTGTGCCTATAAGTAAAAGCAACTAGTTCTGATTAAAGTCTCATGCAAATACTCAAAGTTAAGCCACATTTGTTTTGAAAGCTATGATCAGCACAAACACAAAAGAAGCTGGCTTCATTTGTGTTTCATCACAGCATGAAAGAAAAAAAAAATAATGGGCTGCTTTGTTTACGAGAACCATGAGACCCAATACAGCAAGAAAAAAACAACTCAAGAATCTTAAGATTTAGGCAAAACAAAAAACAAGCTATAAATTTGTAAATTTAGAACCACAAAAGAAATAAAAATGTCTTCAGTAGCACTGAAATTCGTCGATTGAAAAACACAGAAAAGAAATAAAAATGTCTCCAGTAGCAGTGCATCATATTAAGATGCATTCTTATTTTCTTTTTTTGGAGGGATAGGCTCCAGTACCCTCTGATTTGCTGTGCATAGCCAACGCTGAACAACATTCTTCACCCCTTCCAGACAAGAGTCCTTTTTGAAGACTGTTTTGATTGCACCTACAAAAATAAAATGAAACAGATTAATTAACATACCAGAGAGCAAACAATAAATGTTTCAGTTCTTAAAACCCAAGGCTTTGAAAAAACAGAACTTACAGAGAATGCATTCCAAGAGGCGGGTATTGCTGACGCTTATTTTTGACCCACCAGTACCACTGTAGCTTAGAATGCGAGCCAGCCTGTTCGTGATAACCTTCTTAAGGAGAATCTTGGTTGCCTTTGGGGGTGTTTCGACTCCATCAATGTGAGCTTGAAGGTATCCCATCTAGAAAAGAGAAGACATACAAATCAGTTGGATGAAAGAAAAGTTTAAATGGTTTCTATTGAGGTAAACAAGTTTATCATACAGTCAGTTTGAAGTTCACATCTGATTCCAGGTATTTCTCTAATTCTTGTAGAGATTCCTCAGTGAAAAGAGGGAAGCTCGGTGCGCCTTTGGGTCTTGACAGTGCTTCTTCCTCAGGGTTGATTGTCCTCTGTAACAGCTGAATTCTAGCTATGATAAAATCCAGTTTGCTGCTTATCTCTTCATACTGCCACAATAGTGCTTGAATCATTAACTTTTCAGATTTATCTGCAATTACAATAGTGTGGTAAGTATCAGGCGTTGCACATAAATACAGAATGGAATTAATTTTAAATGACTTACCTAAGGAGGAGACTGAAATAGTGCGTGTAACAGATTTGGAAGATTTAGGAGACAAAGCAGCTATCTTAAAATGTTTAGTAGAACTTGTAGAAGATTTAGGGAAATTTTTAGTAGGAGATTCCATAAATCTGGATGTAGACGCCTTGGCAGGTTTCTCAGATCCAATAAATTCAGGTTCCTCAGATTCAATGAATTCTGAATTGTTATTATTATCGCTCAAAAAATGGTCACCTGAAACAAACCAACAATCAAATCAAAGCTAAATAAATATTAAACTTTATTTGGCTAAAATATGATTCCTTACCATTATCACAACCACCAGTTTCATCCTGAAATATCAGTTCTTTTACATGCTTATTACCCTGCTTGTCACAGTTGCGATCTAATCCTGTCAAAGAAACCAATTCAGAATGAACAGTAAAATACCAATTAAGAAAATTTATTGCATGAGTACAAGACGGGAATTAACCTTGACTCTCTGCCTCCCTTCTCGCTTGAATAGCTGAGTGGACTAGAAAAGTAAAAGGGGTCAGTAGAAGCCATATCTGTTAAAAAGTTACAAAAACTACAGCTCACCTTCAGAAACTAGATCAGTTCCATCATCTAGAATATAAAAAGCTCTCTGCCTGCTGAGCTCAGACTTGGGTTGCTTTTCCTTTGGAACAAATGGGCTTGCTGCTAGGGTACTAGTAATAGATACTGAAGATAGTGCAGGTGATGGTGGTGGCTTCGTGGATGAACTACCAGCTAAAATATTTAAAAAAAAAAAGAATTAGTGCAGTCAAATCACATATATAATGTAGTAATGCATAAGAAAGTTAGTTTATTTCAGTTTACCTTGTGCTGTTTTCTTACATTGAGGCTTCTTTGATTTTTTCAATGAATCTTTCTTAGCCTCGGATTTTGCACTGGATTTTTCCTTTCCTTTTTGTTTAACCCCAGAATGACCTAAACCAACACCAAAGTAAGATATAAAAGATAACAAATTATGTCTTCCTTGCAAGAAATCAAACGTCAAAGTCTTGAATGATTAGGACACAGATTTGCATCAGTCCAATGGACACATAAAAAAATATTTTCAAATAAGGAAGTTTAAGAAACTAGGCAAAAGCCATACTAGGCTCTCATCCATTGGTAAATTTGGTGGAAAGCATTTTGAAACTTGAATTATAAAACTATTAACTATTAACTACCTGCTTGAAAACTTGGACTGTTTGTCCAGATACAAAAAATATTGTATAGTGCTCAAGCAGGGAAATAAATAAATAAAAGATTACCTTTTTTCTTGTTCACTGACAAGAGCTCCTGTACTTGATTCCGAACACTTTCCATTTTCTCCTCATGACCATCCTCCTCCTCATCACTTGAGTTAACTATTGGAGAGCTTTTCTTTTTCTTTGCTGGTTCACGCTCAGGATCTTCATCATCAGATATAAGACGGGCTGGTCTGTTCCGCTTTCTTGTACCAAATTCAATGTCGGAGTCCCCAGCAGCTGTGTCAATGTCTGTCTTGTTTTCGGCCACAATACAGGCTCTGTTGGCCTTGTTGTAACTTGCTAAAGATAAAGAAAGTAAATATTAAAGATGTGCTTTTACAGAAAAAAAAAGGGAGGAATAGTAATCTTACTTACAATACTCATGCATTTTTGCAACTTCATATTTTTTCCAAGTTGGTAGATGGTCATCATATTGCATTATCATTCTTGTTGTGCTAATTTTACTGCCAGATGGCCAATAAGTTAAAAGCTTGTTGTCTTCTCTAGTAAGCCACTTAGTTGGTACTACACCAACAGTATCACCATCCATAAATCTCACAACAGAATACTGAAACAACAAAAAACAGTTAGTAAATACAACCTTATTTTATTGGACTAAATTCCCTGTAAGGAGAAGCACATACCAAAGCCTACTTATTTAAATGAATTAGTGGAAAGCAAACATAACTTTCACCAAGAGGGATAGCGATATTTTTACTAGTAACATCATTCAGATTCCAGTACAAAGTACGGTCTTGTAGCCGAGTTACAGTAAAAATATTCAGAGTTGATGATCTCATGGGAAAATCATAAAAATCACACTTCCTTGAAAATTTTTGCCCGGCAAGTAAGATTTCACCCCTGTGGTTCCTGATAATGTTCGACAAAAATACAATTTCACCTTCACTGGAAGTAAAACATTTGTTTCCATCTGAAGTGCTAAGAGTGAAATGTTTAGTTGCCACACTGTGAAATTGTTCACCCCGATGCTGCTCTGGCAATGGCCTGCTCCATCTAAACCTCAGTGTGATCAGATCAGGATCATAAGGGTCCTTTGGGTTCAACAATTTGCCTTTTGTTTCCTTATCTCTCCTAGCCAACTGTTGTAAAGGTTTAACTGGGGACTTTAACGTCTGTTTGATGGTTTTCAAATAATTCTCAAACTTAAAAGAGCTGAAGTCATCCAATGGACTTGCAGTATCTAAACATTCTTGGGGGAGATGAACTAAACTGTGCACATTATATACAATGAATTCAGCACCAAACTCTTCTTCTGTGAACTCTAAAAATTGTTGCAACAAGAAATGAGCCACATTATTCATTACTTCAAATTTATCACGGCTACACAAAATTGTAAGAGCGCAATGGAGCAACAGAATACAACGATAAACTTGAGGAGGGCAATTGTCTCTCATTACCACCACTAAATCATATAGAGCTAACCTTCGCAGCTCTGTTGCCTTTAATTTAGACTTCTTCTCTTCAGTACCAATACTACGAGGCAATCGGTTAAACTCTGATGGATAATGAGAAGATATGTTGTCCAAGAAATCATTTATCGCAACAATACTGTTATCAGGGAGGTGAACAGTACTCCTACGGAAGAACAGGAAGGACAGCATTCTTTTGACCACTCCAACATAAACTAAATGCATAGCATCCAACCGAAACTGAGAAACCATTCCAGTTCCGACAATTTCCAAAGGGGAAATACCATTATGGTGGTGAGGTGTGTCTCTCGCAAGGAAGGAGTCATCAGTTCGGAGTGGATAATTTATCCCAATAAAAGTCATTCTATTCATGAACCACCTTCCAGGAATAACACATTTTTCGCAAGCATAATACCCACCATGGCCTATACATTGCTTTACAAAAGCACGAGCTGGGGCATCAAGAATGTAGTGGCGAACTTTGAAGGGGTAGACAGTGCCATGATATTCAAAACCATTGTTCATAAGATTTGAAACTTCATTAGTATAATTATGCAGAAAACTTTCAACATTTTCTGGTTTTCCAACACCATAATAAACACCAATTATGAATGGTTCTTGTAAGTCTTTGGCACAGCCAAGAATGGGCCAAAATTCTTTGTCACTTGAATCGTGAATTGGCAAGCCATCAATATTGATGTCTATAGCGATATCATCATGGTTGACAAAGTAGTCCTCAGGCAGGTTCTGCAGCAAACCTTCACATATGCCCTTGTACCATAACACTCCATTTCCAACATCAATGGCCTCAGTGGTTCGAGGGGTTTTAAGTAATGTTTTCGAACTTTTCGGTAAGAAATCATGAAAGGGGCGGAGTATACGCAGAAGATCATCAACCTTAACTTTAGTTATTCCTCTTAAGGACCAATCTCTTAAATTACTTAGTAGATATTCCTTCTTTTCCTCCTCATTTAAATTGTTAAAAATATCTTCAAAATTGTCATTGTCAGAATCTGTTTCATTAGGTTCATCTGAAGAACCACTGTTGTCATCACCAGTATCATTTAATTCACTGCCATCAGAAGAGCCGCTATCATGAGATGAAGGTTCTGAGGGAGATGGAGGAGGCAAAGAGCCCTCATTGTCTTCGGAATGATCACCACTTTCATCACGATCTGAAGTACTGGAGCCTGGTTCCGAGGGAGACGGTGGAGGTAGAGGACCTTCATCATCTCCAGAATTTTCAGCAGCTTTCAAACATTTAACATTGAATTAAATGATACATGAAAACTGCAGTGAAAAGTTAGGCGGGACTACTACTAATTACCTTCATTTTCACATATATTTTTTAACTCCTCAACCCTGCAGTGAATGTTAACCATACGCATACGTTTTCGAAGATTGTCACGTGCAGAACGAGATAAACGCCTCTTCTGACCCTACATAAAATTGAGTGGTGCAAACATTAATTTTATCCTGAAGTGACAATTGATATCCTAACCTTACCTTTTCAGAGTTCAAAAATGATAAAAATAGTTACTGAAGTACATGTTTCCCATGAAGAAGGAAGAAATAAATTACACACATAAAAGTTTCTATAGAAACAGTAAAGACTGGCTGGCATAGTATAATAATACGAGCAAACGCATTAGTGAAATGCATGTGCTTAGGCCAATACTTCAATGAAACTCTGAGAGGGGCTTCTCAATATAGAAAATTACTAGTTTCAGTGCTTAATTTGAAAAGCTAATAACCAACCACAAAAAACGAACCTGGGTTCCTGACATCTTGAATAACCGACGAGACGATGAAGATGGATGAGGCTCGTTCTGCGGCGCCGGCCATTTGATAGAACGAATAGCGAATGTGAGGTGCCGCCTCAAACGCCGTTGGCCGTTCCGTGCGATCGCTTTCGTGTAATACCAACCTTTGCAACAACAAATAACGAATAGAAACCACAATAACCTTGAATAATATTATCAGAAAATGAAGGTATCAAAAATTGTAGCCGAAATTTAACTTACAACGGTCACTTCTAGTTACAAAAATATAAGAATATCGACAATGTCGATTCCTCTTGCTTCTTGGTACACCTGCGTCGATGAAACGCGCGCAAATTCAAAAAGGTGCGTCGAATGCAACAAAATGTAAATTTTTCCAAAAAATGAAATAAAAAGCTAACCGAACGTGTTCGAACGTTTTATTGTAAAAAAAATCTTATCTGAGAATATTTATGCAGAGCCAGACGTCATTTTGACGTAAAAATGACATCATTCTTGATTTATTTTCAAATCATCTAAAACCACTGCGAATAATGCTAATCTAAGGGAACTTTGTGGCCAACGATAAGTAACAACAAACAAAGACTCAAAAAATGATAAGTCAAAAGGTAGTCTTTAACTAGTCATGAAAGTGACCTAAACCTTATCGTGACGAAAAAACGTCATTTTGATGTCATTATGACGTCATATTGACTTCAGCGTTCCACCTGGGTAAGTCTACCTGCAAAATGGTAACAATAATTAAAACAGAGTAGTGAAAACAGAAAAGCGAAGCTGACAGCTATCTCGAGACAGGGGTTGATATTTTAGAGAACTACGTCAGTGCAACCAAGCCATCACACTTCCGTTGAAGCACGCTGTTCAAAAACATCGAGAACAACAACAAAATGGTCACAAACGACAAATAGACGATCAGAAAACACATCACAGCAAAATATAAAATGGTCTGCGTACGAGCTCGTAGAGGTTAGTCGGCCACCTTCCTCTCCATCGACTCGAGTTTTCTCAAACTTGCTGTCCAACTCCCTGCTCGTTGCTCGTCTCAAAAGGGCCCAAGGTCTTCCACATTCTCCGAAGAGCAGCACTTGTCATGTCAACGAACTTTTGCGAGCCCGCCCTAACATACACACTCGGCTGGACAAGCCTACAGCAGCTTGCTTCGCCGCCCGACCTGACCGACCACAGCAACTGACGCGCCGCGCTCTCCTAGCGTCCAAGGTCTTGAAGTTTCGAGCACTTCTTCAGGACGACAAAGGTTTGCTCCTCGACACATTTCAGGCCCCGGAATACGAAACAAAATCGCGGACACGTCCTGCCAGACTCCCAGCTCGCTGCGCTGCGCGCTACGGCTCCTTCCTGCAGCGGACGGCGCGGCGCGGGGCTGACCAGCCGCCGGCCGGCGCGTCGCGCAAGGGACTGCACGACGCGCCTCCTCCTCCTTCTCCTCTCTCTCTCTCTCTCTCTCTCTCTCTCTCTCTCTCTCTCTCTCTCTCTCTCTCTCTCTCGACTCTTCTTCTGCCACTACCCGCTCCATCCTTACGGCCCCTACACTGCTTGCCCACAGCCAGCCCATTGCTGGTACAGCGGGAAGCACCCCTTATAGACCTTTCCAGGCTAAGGACGGCGTCCATCCGGCAACGCCGCGAGGGGGTGAAGCGGTGCGGTAGGGGGAGGGGTCGCGCATGCGCAGACGGAGGACGCCATAGCAGACGAGGTCTGCCGGCTGAGCGTGGTTAGCGCATCACTGTGTATTTTTCTGTACTTTATGGCAAGTTGTGATTGATGGCCCAATCTGAGGTGAACTCCGTGTAGGGCGATCCTTAAATAGTTGAAAGGCGTAAGGTGTGGAATCCGGTTCGTTTCGGATCGTCTCATGTGGTGGCTCAAAGATACGCCTGCGCGCGCGCCGCGGCCGACGTCCATTAGAAGCACTCCCGTTTTCTTGCTTTCGAACGATTTCTCACTGCATTTTCTACATGATTTTCTTCGGCCATCCTGAAAACTTCAAGGGAGGTACTTCGCGAGTTCTGAAACTGCTCAGCAAGCCGATTCTCGCTTTATTTGTGCCCCGAGAGGAGACTTTTTGAACGTTCATTTTCATTAGCAGCGTACCTGACAGGTGTAATCAGATTATTTTTTTTTGGATTTTGTTACATGTTGTAACAATGATTGTCTTTTTGTGTCTGGCACACGCGGTATGGAAACCAGCTGCTGAGAAATGCACTTAAATGAATCACTGCGTTGCTGTTTCCTTGCATCTTCTTAAAGTCACTCTTTTTCCTTAGTCACCACCATGTTACAACTGTACGAGGATGACGGGGTGCCGGGCGCCATCCTGAATCCCTCACTCCTCTCCAAGTATATTAGAATACAGTTGGAGCGCTGGCTGGAGTGTAGAGGACTCCCAAAGAAAGGCCGAAAGGAAATTCTCATTCAACGGTAATGAAGTTTAAGTGTGCCTAATGTAATTTTTTTTTTAAATGCTTAACTCTTTTTCACCTCTTTTTGCACAGAATTGAGAATCACATTGCTAATGGACAGTCACATATACTGGATCCCAAAGTTGATGCAGGAGTTTGGCTGGAAGCTAAGCGGAAGGGCAATCTGGCGACAATCACTCAGCAACCAGTAAGATCAATATAAATTTCGACGTGTTCCTTTTTCCTCTTGATTTCTTGTTCTTAATTAAGCTTACGTTTCTGAAAAATAGGTTCTGCAACTTGTACCTACCTCCAAGAAAATCCCTCTGCCTATCACAGGTTGGCGTCACTTCCCTGGATATGACATTCCATCTAGCTTTAGTGAAGGACAAGTGTACTATTATTTGGTAGAAATGGTACCAAACATAGTTGTTGATGGCCACACATTGTCCGTTATCCCAGAAGATGATGGAAGTGATGTGGAAGATTTTCAGGTACAGGTGTTTAAAAGTATCCCAAAGAGGAACGTCACGTGGATTCCACGTGGATTCAACGTGGATTCGTGGAAATTTCGTGGACGTGGATGTGTCAACGAGATTTCAACTATTTTTCCACCTCAAATATTTTTTCTTCATTCTGCTGCTAAACGATTTTAAATAGTATGTTGATCGTATTGGTCAATAGGGGCATGCGTATTAAGGCGTTTTTGAAGTTAAATTAATGTTCGTGGATATCACGTGGATTCTACGTCATTTCCACCATTTTGCGAAAATCCACCATCTTTTGTAACTTTGGGCGTAACTGTTCAGCTTACACAAGAAGATATATAATATTGTCCTGATCATCGCGTTTTACGAGATAACGTTGAAACGCGTCGGAATAAAGTGGAATCAATCCACGCCGAATCCACGTGGAATCCACGTGGAATCCACGTTCCAACGTTTTGCGTTCAACGTTAAAACAGTGTTCAAACATATATTTGCGTTCTTGAACAGTATTTAAAATTTGTTCTAGATACGTAGAATCCATATTTCAAGGGTTAGTTTCATAAGTTAACATACAACGCGCAACGCCCTACGCTAAACGGATACTTGCAGGCCAATAAGGTGAGCTTCGGAATAGGATCGGTAGCTGACATGCCTCCTCCAACGCCGTCGACGTAGGGTAGTGGATAAGGTACTAGACTTCTAACCCAAAGGTTGTGGGTTCAACTCCACATGAGGTAAAACAAAAAATTAATTTTCGTTGCCAGCACGTTGAATTCACGTGATTTCCACGTGGAAATTTCGTGGAAAAAGGTTTTAAATCCACGTGGATGTGACGTGGTTCATCCACGTCGATACCACGTCACATATCCACGTGGAATCCACGTTTCTTCCACCTTTATTCCTCTTTGGGTATAGTAAATGTTTACAATTATGAGTGGAAGAGAGATCAAAAAATCTGTCAGTTGTGTTCTTGAATTGTTTCAGGCTGCTGCTCCTGGTTCTGCTAAGCTCTTCAGGAAAGCCAAGAGAGCCATCCATAGTGAACATGTTCAGGATGTTCAGGACTGCCTTTTGAAAGAAAAATACTTTGTAAGGTGTCATGTTAGGGCCTCTATGGTATCTCACAGATACAAAGTAGACCTAGCCGTGTCAGCAATATCCGGTGCAGTGCTGTATGCTGAGTGTCACCAGTGCCCAGCCAGTGCCCTGGACAGGTGCTGTCATATCAGCTCAGTTCTACTGTTCATGGTTCAGCATGTGAATGCAAATGGACACAGTGGTATGTATACTGCTAAAGGTGGCCTTACACTCAGCGTTTTCGTCATGTCCGTCTGTGTCCGTTTTGCATTTTTTGACAATTTTGTAGTCACTCAAGTCCCAAAGGTTTTGTTGAAGTGTACAACAGTACATGTTCCCTACAATATCAGACAATATATCAACAAAAATCGACAAACAGACATTGGCGGATGCATAAAAAATGTTGAGTTTAAGACCACCTTAAGTAATGAAAGTTTGCCACAGACCACCTCTTTGAAAAAAAAATCAATACATAAATCTAAAAAATTAAGCTGTAGAAGTTTCTGTTTTAAATTTAATATTTAAATTTGGGCTTGCTTAAAAGTACTGCAGTTGTTTAAAGGAGGTTTTAAGTCTGTGGCAACCAATGTTTTCATCCAAAGGTAAATATTTAAACAATTATTAATCAATTAATTACTTTATAATTGAATTACTTCAGTTGTTCATGATGTTGGGAAACGTCATGTTGCATCTGCTAATATTTTCATTTAACAACATGTTTCATTTGGGTTTGGGATGTGTCGTCCTCTGGTAAGTTTCCTTATCAAAGGCCTTTGAAACTTGCTGACATTGGGGTTTGTGGAATGGTGTCTGTCTTCCTAAATGTATGGTTTCCCTGTCTCAATACTCTTCATGGATGTCATTGATCCTCTTTTCATGGTTGTCGGAGTCTTTATTACATACTACATACTACAGCATGTTCAGACACTAATACTTGAATGTTCGCTGTCATGCTAAGTCACTATCACTATCTTCAAAATAGTGCCATAGGTTGGCATCTGGGATGATTTTTACAATTTTTTACTTTCAGCAGATTAATTTTTTTTTTATGTAAATAATGATTGGCTTCGCCCCACTAGATTGAATCTATTCAAATCTTAAAAGGCGGAGCCAGTGGAAAGAGTGACACCCGGAGGTCCTACGAGGGCGAGATGGGAACGGGATGAAGGGGTAGGTAACCATAAAACTTAAAATATCAAAAAAAGAGAAATGTGTGGATGTTTGCGTGTTTGGTTGACATCATTTTCTAACATAAATAACAATAATAATTTAAATTTTACTTGTTTGCAGGGTATTTTATTAGCATATGGGCGTAAAAATCGGTCGTGATGAATGGAGGTTAGTGTTGGCAATACTGATGGCAGCCTTAAGTTTTATTCAGATTAGTATTCATACTGAGGTGCTCGCCGGCTGGTGTGACGTCTGCTTTTGGTCTGCTTCATTCGGATTGTTTGCTCTATGTTTTTGAGGAACCAGCTTGATTTCGTTGTTTCTGTTCTATGATAAGATGAAGTATGAACATTTGCGGTTTGCAGAAAAGATCAGTTGGTTCGTTTGTGAAGATAAGGTTATAACCAGCTAATATTTACTGAGTGTTGTTTATTATAAACCCTGAGTAATGTCAACATCAACCAAGGTCCTGGAGTAATGTAATGTAAATATACACCACAGCATGGAATTGCTGTTCCAAACATTACCCGGTTTATGTCAACAGTACCTTGCACACATTGAGTAATGTTGGATGCCTCGTGTAATGTTTGGCTTATCATACATACAGTTCAAATGGACAGGCAGCATGCAGGCAGTGGTGTGATTGAAATATTCCAAATGGAAATAAAATCCCTCTGGATTTTGTTTCCAGGTGGAAAGTCTAAAACTGGATATCACATTCCATGTCAAAATTTTCGAGCTGGTTACAAAAAACCATATGCATTTTCAATATTCCAGATGGAAAGTAAACAATTCTACCAGGAAATCACCTTAAGCAACAAGAAATCACTTTTTATGGTGCAGATCGGTTCATATTGCTTGAGATTACTCAATATACTCTACATCATCGCCCAAACATTCAATTTGATACTACCCAATGTGCCTTGAGTTATGTTAAAATTGGTGATTAATGTCTGGTAGTATGGCATTACCAAAGACCCCTAGTAAATGTCGACATTGTGGTTTATTTTTAACATTACTTGGTTTCTCGACTTTACCCTTAACATATGCATTGAACTCTTACACTTAAAGTTAAATCATATAACTTCGTACAGTGGGGAGCACAATGCTCGCTCTGAACATAGTACTTTAAAAAATTTAGAGTCCGAAGAACGAGTAAAAACCTTGAATACTGTGTATTAAGATTTTCTCTCCACTTGCCATCACCATAGTACATTTATCAACAATTTTACATTCAACATCCTAAGCCACTGAAACTTTACAGAAATAAATTTTATTAATATCAGATTTGATTTGAAACCAATTTCATGACAGCACACATCAAAGTAATCTGTGAATTGAAAAGGTTCACTAATGCATCAATAAGCCTGTACCATAATGAACATTCCAAGGAGAACTTGATGTCAAAATGGGGTCCTTGACAGTTATTATTGTGACGTTTAAGTCCTGGGAGGACTATATTTTGACCTGAATAGGAAAAATGACGTCCTTTAGACTTCAGGTTTTTTCCTTGGATAAGCGGATGCTCTTGTTTCTTACTTTGACAGTAGTTTTCGAAATATTTTAAAAAAATTAAAAATTATGAGAATCGTCGACAGAAGTTCGGATTTGGCACTGAACGAGATATTGTATAAAAACATAGCACACGACGACGACGCAGATGACTTGATAAAAAAAAAAAACCGCAACTACCTCCACCTAGCATGTTTCCATTGACCATTTCACGCGGGCCTTTCTGGTCGTTCTTCCGGTTGGTCCCAGCAACAGCAACGGCCCGCGCCACTCTAAAGTCGCAAATATTTATTTAAATTCACAAATCAACGCGAGATTGCATTTAAAATTGTATGTCAAAGTCGCTAAACCGCTCCTGATACCGTGCGGTTGCAAGTAGCGCAGACCGTTGCCTGACCCTGACCCACCGGAAAACGATCAGGAACGCATGAGTAAAATGGTCAACTCACAATTTTGTGCATTTTGTCTCCAGCTCTTGCATTAAAATCAAATTGGCAGACCAGCCTAGGATCGCACTTTTCATCAGCCCCTCTCGCCTGTAAATTAATATGCTGGTCGTGCTGTATTAGTGTATATGTACACGGGAAAGGTACTTTGTACAAATTTTCAGCCTAATAAATTTACCACTATGAACCGAGCAGTCGTAGACTAACAGGGCGAAGCCTTTGAATCGTGTCGATTCCACCTAGTAATAATAATAACTTTCCTTATCGAAGGCCTTTGAAACTTGCTGTCATTGGGGTTTGTGGAATGGTGTCTGTCTTCCTAAATGTATGGTTTCCCTGTCTAAATACTCTTCATGGATGTCATTGATCCTACTTTCATGTTTGTTGGAGTTTTTATTACATAGTACATACTACAGCATGCTCAAACACTAATACTTGAATGTTCACTGTCATGCCTACTCACTATCACTATCTTCAAAATAGTGCCTTAGGTTGGCATCTGGGATGATTTTTATAATTTTTTTACTTTCAGCAGATCAATTTTGTTTTTTGATTTAAATAATAATAATAATAATAATAATAATAATAATAATAATAATAATAATAATAATAATAATAATAATAACAATAATAATAATTCAATAAATGAAAGGCAGAACTGTTATGTATTTTTTAGTCATCCTAGATAATTTTCTTCAAATAGGGAATAACTTAGGAATAACTACAACAATTTCAGTAAGTCCTTGCACAACAAAGAAGTAAAAATATTTGAACAGAGCAACAACTACTGCACTTACAAACAAAGTACTATGACTTAGAAGCAATCATTAAATGAGGTCAAAAATTTTCTACTACATGTCCCTTTCTTGCAAAGCTTGAATATTGGGTGGATCAAAATTGACCAAACAGGCAATGACAAATACTATTTGATCTAACATTGGAATCATGTTGTTGGTCATTCGCTTCAAGATGTGGAAACACTTCAGCTTTCTGATGCATCGTTCAATGTGTATTCTTGCTGCTGATATCTTGCTGTTCATCAAGTTTTCTTCTTGGGAAAATACATCTCTATCACCAAGGAAAGCAGGGCGCACTAGTTTTACTCGAAGAGCATCAGTTTGCTCTTTTATTGTGAAACCCCTGTCCACTAACAGCACATCATCTGGATGCAGCAAGTCACATATTCCACTCACTCTAAATAATTCCACATCACTGATGCTTCCTTCATATCCAGGGCTAATGAAGGATACAGCACCCCAACAATTACATGCCACAAGATAATTCACAACATTTGCACTTTTATACTTGGAATATGTATTTCCTTGTTGTTTATAATTGTATGGCACTTGTATTTTCACTTCAGTAGTGTCTATTGTAGCCCTGAAGTTCTTAAATGACTTCAAGCAGGTAGGTAGGACGCTTGTTGGCTGGGCAGCTCTGGTCGTGAACATTCTTTCTCTTAAGGGCAGAAATTGATGATACAACAGATTAACCACAGCGTAAAAAATGTCACCAATGAGTGCACTGGAAACATGAAACAACAATGCTAAGTCTTCAATGGAAAACCCCCTCCTGAGCCGCATCAAGGTGAGAAGAAGTCGATCATGGTGGGTCAGTCTATCAGGCCGCTTCTGTTTCTTGCGCCTATTAGGAGTCCTTGAATTGTATTGGTACTTCATCTGATCAAACATATTGTCGCCTCCAACAAACTTGTACACGACTAAAAAGTTATGTTTTGAAAGTCCGGTCAGTCTTCTAAATTCTTTCTCAGGCTTCTTTGATACCATTTCATATGAGATCGGTCTTCCTCCTTGTTCCTGCAAGAAACCAAAAGTTACATTAATGCAAACCAACATCTCACTTATAATTTGAATTTACAGTTATTATTTATCAAGTCAGCTCATTTCTCTTTTGCAAACAAATATTAATAATATTACAGTAATAATGAATAATGTTGAGCAAAAGAAATTAAGATGTCATAAATTTTTCTTTCATAATGACATGATCTATTTCACTTTCAGTAGTGATTCTGACCTATACAACCAATTATTTTCTTAAAAAAAAAATACTGAATATTTTTTTCTAGCACTGTTCAGACCGCCTTCCCTGACCACTTTGGTATTATTTCAGCCATTCCATCGACAAGCCGTCCCAGACAATGGGGTAAGGGGTCAGTGGAGAAGGACCCTGGACCCTGCGTCAGACCTGAGTACTACTCAAATTGGAATGTAACAAGAAGAAATAAATTTGATGTGCGGCCCACAGCTTTACAGAAAGACACTCTCTCAGACCAAGAAGTCATTAACTTCAATAAAAGCATCCAAGAGGGCCATAACAAAATACCAACAGCCTGGGAGATGACGCTGCCCATTACATATCCAGATGGACCCATCTTTGAAGACATACATGACAAGTATTTGGTGAGTGCGCAGAGTGAGAACTTTTACAGTGCACTGAAAGAGAACATCTTTGAGGACCCATATCTAATCCCAGGCACTGAGGGCCAAGTTAATAGTGAAAAGTGGCTGCAAATCAGACCATTCCTGTTCACTGCTTCAGAGGCCAAGAAAATTTGTGGGCTTTCCACAGAAAACGGAAAAAAACATTTCCTGCAACAGCATCTTTGGGGAATCAAAAAGTTCAAGGGTAACGCTGCCACAAGATATGGTACACGCATGGAGAAAACGGCAAGACTTGCATACACAAGAGCAATATTGAAAAAGGACCCCCTTGTCACTGTGGAAGAGACAGGGCTTTGGGTGAAGGAGGAATTCCCTTATCTTGGATGCAGCCCTGATGGTTTGGTGAAAAAAAATGGAACAATTATCAGAATTGTTGAGTTGAAATGTCCCTACGTTCTAAGGCATGTTCATCCCAAGAATTTTTCAAATCACCTCTCCAAGACACAACTGGAAAATTTCCCATTGAAGCAACATTCAAATGGAAAAATTACGATGAAGAAAGACCACGCTTACTATTTCCAAGTGCAGATGCAGATGGATGTTATGAAGGTCATTGTGAGCGATTTCTTTTTGTGGTCAAAGAAGGGCTTCTTGAGAATAGAAGTAGATTACAGCCCTTCATTTTGGGTAGCGAAGAGAAATATGATGGAGATGAAACATCGAGGACTTCTGATACCAGAGTACTTCCTAATGAGGACTCCAAGAAATCTTAAACCCTGGGACCTGAATGACTTGGAAGAAAGTGAAGTTGAAGACAGTGAAAGTGTTGATGGAGACCTGTAATACTTACTTTAGGCTGACCACCACAAGTGCATTTGCAAGTACATGCTTTCGGAGTACTCCCAGAAGATTCTACCCCTGAATTTTGCTGTTGAGTACCTCCTTCCCCCTCAGATGAACTGTCAAAATTGACACCTTCACTCCCATATCCATCCTCTGATATGAATTCATTGTTCTGAAAAAGAAAGAGGGAATTGTAACAATTGACCTGTACTATCATTAGCATTTTATTTGTATGACTTGCAACTGTAATTAACATAAGCTTGTTGCTGTTTTCTATGCATTTTATTGTATACAAATGATTATACTAGTAATTATAATTAATAAAAGCTATTGTTAGTGTTATCTGAGCATTTTGTTAGCTTTTTTAAATAAAAAGGAGGCAAAGTAAACATGCAAAATGTTATGATGATGATGAATGCCCATGTACAAAACTTACCAGAACTGCTGTTGAACTTGACATGTGGGACTTACTGGCTGATGTATCAAGTGGACTTGGCAGTTGCATTATAGAGACTTTGCTCATCATCTGGTAGCAGAAGAAAAAATTATAACAGTGTGTCAGTGATAATTTGACAGCAGTAATAATTTTTAAATATTTGAAGTTATTGTCATTCAAATGCAAATTTTGGGTGCTTTAAAAATTTTGAAGTAATGTTAAGGAAGGTTGTGTACTTACTTGAGATACCATAGCATCATGCTCCTGCTCATCCACAGACACAGTTGCGCAGTCAACGAGACTGGGTTCTGTGTTTTGGACTGCACTGAATAATGTCTCTGTTGACTTGTTCACAACCTACGACATAAATGTAACTTTAACACTTTCTGATAAAACTTTCCAAACCTCTTAAATGTTACATACACCTTAATATTACACACCTTATTATTACGTCTAGAATTGGGTGTCACAAGGGAAATGTTGTCATCTTGGTGGTCACTTAGGTTCCAATCCAAAGGAATGAATTCATCGCCCAGAAATGATGTACTGCTAACGGCAGAAACAGATATTTCTTTGGCTAATTTTGAAAGTGTTACTTTTGCTACTTCTTTCATCTGGAAAAATTGATAGATTAACAATAATCACTGTCCCCGTTAACAACACACAATAATAATGTTTACTCACTGGTAAAGGCACATAATTACTTTAAAAAATTGATAAATTTGGCTGTGGTGAAGGCACAAAATTACTAAAAAAAAACTGATAAATTTTCCTGCACACCGCCTGAAACTTTGAGGGGAGAAACAGAAATGTTTGAAGCCAATTTTAATGGTGTAACTCTAGGAGACTCCTGCAAAATTTAAATTTAAAATAATCATTGTGAAATCACTTAAACTCAATGCAGGAAATTTATATAATAGCAGGCACACTTACATTTGTTGATGGTGAATTCAATAGAGGATTGGACTTCAAGGGAGATTTAGGCATCACATTAACTTCAACAGGTTCACGGGTAGGAAGGTCAAAGGCCAAGACTTGTGCAGCGAATAGCCTGGTTGGCGTGCATACTTCCTTTTGGCTGTTCCTTTGGGGAGTCTGTGGTTCGGTGGGAGTTTCCACTACAAACGAGTAGATACCTTCCTCCTGGAACACAAGATACAAACAATGCATTATCAGCAAACAGCCCATAACCCCAAATACAGAAACACAAAAGTACAAAAAATTAAAAAATACATAGATTACCCCAGCACTCGCACTTTTCCCTCTTGTCCGTCCCCGATGCTGCCCCGACGACCTTTTCAGTTTAGGCATGATTTCAGCTGAAAAAAAAAACAATAAAATTACAACCATGACTTCCACTAAACGTTTCAAAAAGTCTCCTCTCGGGGCACAAATAAAGCGAGAATCGGCTTGCTGAGCAGTTTCAGAACTCGCGAAGTACCTCCCTTGAAGTTTTCAGGATGGCCGAAGAAAATCATGTAGAAAATGCAGTGAAAAATCGTTCGAAAGCAAGAAAACGGGAGTGCTTCTAATGGACGTCGGCCGCGGCGCGCGCGCAGGCGTATCTTTGAGCCACCACATGAGACGATCCGAAACGAACCGGATTCCACACCTTACGCCTTTCAACTATTTAAGGATCGCCCTACACGGAGTTCACCTCAGATTGGGCCATCAATCACAACTTACCATAAAGTACAGAAAAATACACAGTGATGCGCTAACCACGCTCAGCCGGCAGACCTCGTCTGCTATGGTGTCCTCCGTCTGCGCATGCGCGACCCCTCCCCCTACCGCACCGCTTCACCCCTCGCGGCGTTGCCGGATGGACGCCGTCCTTAGCCTGGAAAGGTCTATTGCTAACATGAGTGTGACCAGTCGGTGACTTACGTCACGTCACGGACACCGACCCGAAATTTAACATCTTGGTCTGTTAGCGTTGAGGATTCAGCGTGCAGGTGCCGCGCTGGGTCCTGACGTCTGATTTCGAAGATCGCTCTCGCACCTCCGTCCTTGTCGCACACATGGGGCCGTGCCATTGCCCACGTAGGATAACGCCATAGGTGCGACAAGGACGGAAGTACGAGAGCGATCTTGTGAATCAGGCGGCTGCCGCCAGCTAGGGCCAGGAGCCAGAGGAGCTTGAGCAGAAATCCAACCTACGATTGGGACAACGGGAAGCAGCCCTTTACGCTCACGGAACATCTGTTATCCTAGAGTTGAGGGTTCGGTTTGCAGGCTCGGCGCTGGGTCCTGCCGCCAAGATGCAGGGCTACAAAGGCTGCCGAGTGATTCCGAAGATCGCTCTCTTGCCTCCTTGTCACACCCTTGGCGGTGCACTATGTTGGGGAGGGCAGGGCCCCACGAGTGCGACAAGGACGGAGGCGCGAGAGCGATCTTAGGAAGTAGGCTGCTGAAGAGGAGCTCGAGCACGGACCGGAGGGTGCCTGCCGCTCGGCACTGCTGGGGCTGGAGGGAACTGTACACAGCCTAGACAAGGACCTAAACGAGCTGCTCCCCACTGTCCAGAAGGACGCGCACGATGGTCACCGGGTGATGGACCTGAGCGGGCACGCCTAGCCGCGCTGCTGGCGCTGCTCCAGTGCGACATTCGCGTGGGTGGAAGAACGAGGCATACCCTTCGCTGCGGTGTGATTCCGAACAGCGTTTAATGGTGTCCTCTCGCTCGCACCCTACGTCCGTGCCCCATGAGTGCGACGAGGACAGAGAGACGAAACCGCTGTGCGGAATCACCTCACTGCCGCCCAAGTACAGACAGAAAGCCAACGGCCGACAGCCGCTACGTGTCCTGCTGCGAGCGACGCGTGCAGCTAGGCGATTCCGAACACCGTTTTGTAGTGCCCTCTCTCTTGCACCTTATGGCCGTGCCCCATGAGTGCGACAAGGAGAGAGCGACGAAACCAGGGTGCGGAAGCACCCTGCTGCAGAGTAATTCCGCACACTGGTTTCGTCGCTCTCTCCTTGTCGCACTCATGGGGCGCGGCCATAAGGTGCAAGAGAGAAGGCACTACAAAACGGTCCCCGCCCCAGCCGCGGCGAGCACCCTCGCGGCCGGGGCCGTTGGACGACGTTAAGGTCTGCGCCCAGTAATAGCGGCCTGGTGGGGCCGCCTCCGTCCACGGCCCCGGCCGTGTCAGTCGCGCCGTGGCACCACTGATGCTGGAGCTTCAGGCACAGGCAGGCCCTTCAGCTGGCTTCACAACTCGAATGAGCGCTGTTATCAACCAAGCTCTGTGACATGGGAGGACGGGCTGCCAAATAAGCCAAAGCAGCCAAATATCCTGCGACCTTGGAGCCCAGCGCCCTGAAGGGCGATTTCGCACGGCCACTTCGTCTCTCTGTCCTTGTCGCACTCACGGGGCAGGCCCATAAGGAGCGAGTGAGAGGACATTACAGAACGATGCCCTGAATCCGCCTGCTGTCCAGCACAGAGGATCAGGGCCGTATCAGCTTAAGCGAGTGCTGTCGTGACAGCACGACAGCAACAGCACGACAGCACCTGCCCCGAACACCCGCTTCATATTTCCTATTTAAACGCATTATTATATTTTTTCGGAATCGGAAAATAAATGTTTTTTTGAGCCGGGAGGAAATTTGTTTTCTAAATTGAAGGATCGATTGGGAAAATTGGGTGTTTGGGGCAGGTGCTGTCGTGCTGTCGCGACAGCACTCGCTTAAGCTGATACGGCCCAGATGCAGCGCGCGCAGATGGTCACCTGCGGTTGTCAGCCATACGCTCCCTGCTCCTGCTGAGAGGCAGCAGGGTTGCTGGTTACGCCTCGCCCCTAAATGCGGTCGTAGGCAGCGAGTTAAGAGGCTTCGTGTGCCCGCTCAGGACTGGTATGAATGTCTCCGTCATCCATGGCGTGAGCCGGTCCCCGTCGTACTCGCGGCCGCTCTTCTTTCATCCTAGAGCTGGTCGCGCAGAGGCCAAGACTCGGCTCGGCCCCATTACCAATAGCAGCTGCTCTAACTTGCCATGCTCGCCACCACTTAAGGCGCAAGGCCCGGTGCTGATGGCTTAGCCAGAGTTGTTTCCTGGGCCGTACTCGGCTCTACGCCGTGCGGACGATGCAAGACAATTTTATTGAAACATTTGGCGATAGCAAATCAGGAGGACAGTAACTATGAAGAGACACATGCAAATACCCAGCGCAGGCGCGGATGAAAAGGGGGGGGGGCAATGTTACACCTTTTACTCGCATTTCAATACGCGTAGCAAAATCGGCGCTACGGGAGTGCTGACCTTGGAGAACCGATCTCTGTGCCCTGTGCCCTCCCTCCCTCCGTCTTGCTCCTGGCTCGAGGAGCAGCACTACCTCTCCTGTCCCCCCACCACCACCACCACATCGCGCCGGGCGGACGAAGGCACGTTCGTCAGAACGGCGCGGCGCGCGGCGCGGCAGTGTCAGTCAGAGTCAGTGATTCTCATGCAGTCAGAGCAGCAAGAGCGTTCGGCAGGCGCAGCTCGCAGTCCTATTCAGGACAATGGCGGAGGCTGTCCACAACGCCACTGTTTTCGAGGGTGAAAGGGAAGGCGAAGTATTCTTCTGTTCCTGCGGCGACGGATATCTGTATCACCGCCGTAGACAGGATGGATCGTGGGCGTTCACGTGTAGAAGTCGCAATTGCCCAGGACGAGCGAGGAGCGCCGTCGACTACAGCGGGCTGGTGATTGTGACTCCCCACACTTGCGTTGCGGATGCTCATTTGGCTGCAACCCTGCAGCTGCGGCAGGCAATTGTACGGGAAGCCATGGGGGTACCCTTTCGTATGGTCCCTCAAATCGTAGCCACCAGGATAATGCAGTAAGTAAAGGCATTTGGCAGATTCCTTCATAGGCTAAATGCGATCTTTCACTCAGAGTGCCCGTCTTCTCCGCCTCAACCGAGGGGTCAGTCTCTCGGTTCATGAGCGTACACACGGTTACAGATTAACGGTGATTACCAACAGTTTTCGAAAAAAAAAATTCGATTACCACTTATTATCAGACGAGTGTACACAAGATTTCCAGAGTGGAGAAACCTTACCTCTGCCGTGTTGCGACCAGGGGCCCCTTACTTATCAAAAAAACAGAAATTAAGGTTCATACAGAACTTTTTTAAGGAAGCAACCTCTGCCGACTGATTCAGAAGATCGCTCTCATCCCTCCGTCCTCGTTGCACCTACAGCGGTGCCCTATGCTGGCCATGGTAGTGATCCAGAGTGCGACGAGGAAAGAGGTATGCAAGCGATCTTCGGAATCGATCGGCTGCGTATTATCACCGCCATAACGAGCGCGAGGCCTTTGGTGTTTCTTGGCCGCCGACATTAAGCATGGCTTCTGTTTTCGCGTCTGACGAGCGACGCAGGTTAACACTTGCAACTTTACTTCCTTTCATTCTCTTTACATAATCGTAGGGGGTGCCTTAGGTGCCCCGCCTCCGGACGCTGAGAGGCCCGGGGGAGGAAGAAGGGCGCCAAGAGGCGCCAACGGACCTGTCCCCCCACGCCCCTCGGGCTTAAACACGTTTCGCGCGCTCATCATGGATCTGGTTTACATAAATTGAAACACTCTATTCAGCAAAATGTTCCTGAAAAGGCCTTCTCCTTGTCATTCTGTAGAGCTCCACCCGCACTGCGTGTGCAGCTCAGTGAGAGGGTTGTCCGCCGTGCGGTGTACGATGCACGACGAGGTGAGCGGCCTCCCCCTCCCAGAAATCTGCCCGACATCCATCACGAGTGGACCAACGACTTCCGTCACCTGGGACAGTCCCTGATCGGGGACGGGGAGACTCAGCTGTACCACGGTCAAGTAGGCCCTCCTTACCTGCGCAGTCTGATCTTTGCCTTTCCTGATGTCATACGTTGGATGTCAGCGACTGCTGAAATCTTTATTGACGGCACGATCAAAGTGACTGTTCACTTGCCGGCGGACTGCCAGCAGGTTTTATCTGTAGTGACGTCGTGGAATGACCATGTAAGTTTTTTCTTTTCTTTTCATAATAACCCGCATGGAAAAAAGTACACCTTAAAGACACTTAAAAGTATACTTCCACGAAAAGTACACTTTGAAAGTATACTTTTAGTATACTTTTAACGTGTGCTTTCAATGTAGAGATGCCTAATGCACGGGCTTCGGACCGAGTCCCGGCCCGAAGTCTTACTACACACACAGAGCCCGGCCCGAAACCGCTCGGGCCGGGCGGGCTGAGCCGAGCCGGGGCTGCTTGCGGGCCAGACGAACCGAGCGGGCTGGCTGCAGACGCGTGCGTGGCGGAGAGTAGTTGGCGGCACCTCTCTCGCCGAGGCGAGGCACCAGCGCAGACTCTCTGAGGGGGGGGGGGGGGGGCAGTGTGATCTGCCTTCCTAGAGTCTCCGCACACCGGGGTATTCGCCCACGATTTCGCAGCTTGCAAGTACGAACTAGCAAAATCGCAATAAGGTATTTCAATAGAGCCCTGCCGGGAAGTAAGAAGAACAAAACCGGATGCAGATAGCGGTGGTGGCGAGTGGAGGAGCATGAGCATGGGCGCGTATTGTAATTTGTGGGTGACGTAAATTCGGCAGCGGACTCTATTACGGCCCCATTACGCATACTGTGTTATTATAGTAATTGCACGCCTACTCGCGTCTTGGGTTGAGGAGAAATAAATAGCTTAACGTTTCTAACGGCAACGTAATTATATTTTTACATATTATATTTAAATATACATATATATATATATATATATATATATATATATATATATATATATATATATATATATATATATATAAATGTATAACAGTGTTTTATGTGACTATCAAAAAGAAAGATTCTTGCATACCAAAAATATGCATACGTAGGTGAGAAGATATGACTAGAGCTCAGTCCTAGCCAATACTCGTTTTTTGCGAAGGTGTTGGTGTAGGAATATAATGGCATCTACAGTTTTGGGATGGAGCCGCTTTCTTCGCGAATTTACAATAAATCCTGCCTTGCTAAACACCCGCTCACTTGAAGCGCTTGAAGCAGGGATACCTAGCAGTCTCCGTGCTAAGGCTTGGAGTTTGGGATATGCCTTTCCCTGCAAAAAAAGAGAGAAATTTAAGTCATATTGGCATCTGTGGAGGGTGGGTGAGCGCGGAAACGTACTAGAAATAAGAACCAATTTTTAATCCATCCGTTTGCTCTGAAAAAGATGATCGCGGGGATGTAAGTCGCGGTGTTGGTCACAGCCCAGCACGGGACTGAATACTGCGAACCCTGTGTCAACAGCTTTTCTGCCGCCCCCTCCCCTCCACCACGCAGCACAGGATTCTACGAGGGGGGGGGGGAGGGGGGTCACTACAAAAATGATTGTACCGACCAAAAAAAAATCATGAAAAAAATCAAAACAAATCGAAACAAATAAAAAAATCAAAGAAAAATCGAAAAAAATAAAAAAAAATCATAAAAATCATACAAAAAAAAAAAATCACAAAAAAATCAAAAAAAAATCAAAAAAAAATCAAAAAAAACATAAACTAAAAAAATCAAAGAAAAATAAAAAAATCTAAAATCCAAATTGAAAAAAATCATAAATTCGGGAAAAATGCAACTAGCGAGCGCAGGTACGGAAACGCGCTTACTGTTACGTGTTTTATGTTACATGCGGTACCTTGGTTTTCCACCATTCCAACAGGTCTTCTGTTGTGGTATCAGATGCTTCCCTGAGATACTGGTCCAGTTCGTCCCTTTCATTATGCTCAGGCCCAAACCCGGAGTCCTCGCCATTGTTGGTGCAGCTGAAAATTTCGAAGCCGGCGTCAAGCTGGCCTCTTCTAGGTACTACGACAGTCTCAACGAATGATGAAGTCTCCATGGCAGCAATCTCTTCACGAATTTTACCGAAGATCTGGGGAAAAAAAATGTTTACAAAATTTCCTTATAAATTTAAGTACTAAAAATTATTAGTATACCAACCATGTCTCTATCCTCCTGAGAGAGAAACGCAAGCTTCCGGTACCTTGGGTGGAGAACTGTGGCCATTTTGTGCTGCATGCTCACCTGAAGGGTAGTTTGTAATTGATTGCTTACATTTCTCCTTAATACAGCAAAGGCCTCTGGCTCAGGCTCTAAGAAGCGCGCTATGTCTTCCTCGTCTGCAGCATTCCTAGTACACAAAATGTATATGTAAAGTAAAATTAAGAGGGGAAAAAACAAACAAACTGCAGTTCATACTGGATGTCTAGAGCGACTTCTTGTTTGCAGTGGTCCAGGAATCTTATTTTTGAAAGCAATACAAGCGGGAGGGTTGGATAATTCTCTCCCTCCAACAAGCTGCTGCTTTCCTTGAATACTCCCAAAAATTTTATAAGAAGTTGCACTTGGTGCCTGTCAATGCCCTCAATCTTGGAAGCGTTTTCAGATCCAGACAGCTTTTCAGTCATCTAAAAGAAAAAGAAAAGTCGTAAATTATAAAATTGCCCCCCCTTCCCCTGTCGGCTCCTAGATCTGCCTGAAAGTAGGCAATTTGAGCTACGTAACCCCTGAATGTCGGCAACTCTCGATACATCGCCCCTCCTCTCCGCCCCTCCCCCTCCTTATTACGTACCTGCCGATAATGCCTCCTCGCCTACTTTTGAGACCCCCACACCCGCGGCCCCGCGCGGCCCGCCCCGCATCCGGCACCCAGCGCGCCGGCCTGCAACGCGTCTCTGCAGGCGCGGCGGCTGCCTCCCCCGCGGATCGCTCCCCGCGCAGGCGCGGTTTTAAGGGGGGGGGGCGAAGGGGCGATCGCCCCCCCCCCCCCGTCAGCCCCAAAATCCGCCTGTAAGTAGGCAATTTGAGGTACAAAACCCCTGTATATAGGCAATTCACCCCCCCCGTCAGCCGATCCGCCCCTCCCGTCAGCTCGACTTAAAACCGCGCCTGTCCCCGCGCACCTGCCTCACACCCGGCCCGCTCCAGCTCCGCGCCTTACCTCATCCCAAGCGTCGTCCACGGACTGTAGCATGGTGTAGACGGAGTTCCACCTCACGTCTATCTCCTGTTTAACAGACTTCTGAAGCTTTATGGGTGATTGTTTGAAAAATTTTACTAGGCTTTTGCACTTTGTTACTACTTCTACAAGAGTCATGAGCTTAATCTCCTCCAAAACTGTATCTTGAAGCTCGGCAATCCAGACAGGGTCATCCTCGTCGGGTTCACAGTGATGTTTTAAAACTTCGGAGGCTTTTAGGGTCACCGACGAAAACCCGCTTACAAACTGACGAGCGCAAGATACGTATCTATTTACGTATCCTTTGGCGTGTCGAAATTGTCAAGTCGAATTTGTAGGCTGGTTTCACGACTATTTTATTTAGATTGTAAGTTCAGGAATCAGGAGGAATGCAACTGGTCTTCAGTAACCCTAGATAACAAAAAGAAAAGTAAGGTGCCAATATTTTTTGCAATATTTTGCTTGCCTTTTCCTTCCTTCTCTTGTTGTCATGTTTTACGTAAAAATTACGAGTCACGAAATAACAAAAAACCTTAGTTGGCTGAGCGATAGCGAAGCCTATTACGCCACTGGAGTGCTAAAAAAGTTCAGTGTCCGTCTGTCTGTCTGTGTGTCTGTTCGCACGATAACTCGAGAACGAGTTAAGATATCGACCTGAAATTTTTACTGTAGCTTCTTGGCCTAAAAAGCTCGGACGAGTTCAAATATGAACACTCTAGCTCAAAAATTGACCCTGCTAAAAAATAATTTATATTTTTTAAAAAAAAAAATTTTATAAATTACAAAATTTTCTGGTGTCCTAAAGGGTATCTCGGCGAGTTGCGAGCCTCTGGACGAAAATTTCATCCGTTTTGCTCTATCTCTTACTGTTTAGCCGCTACAGCGGTAAATGTGGACGAAAAGTCGTCAAAATGCATGTTGGGTGTCGTTTTCAGGGTTATTTGTCGAGATGCGACCCTCTGGGCGAAAATTTCGTCAGTTTTGCTCTATCTCTTACTGTTTAGCCGCTACAGCGGTAAATGTGGACGAAAAGTCGTCAAAATGCATGATGGGTGTCGTTTTCAGGGTAATTTGTCGAGCTGCGACCCTTTGGTTGAAAATTTTGTCCGTTTGGCTTCGCGGAGAACTGTTTGGGCGCTCGGCCCCTGCTTGTAAAAATTGGAAAATTGGTAACAAAATGTAAAGAGGCAAGTGGGGGTCCAGGGGGCGGTAGCCCCCTGGCCTATTTTTAATAGATAAAAGCGGGGGTCCAGGGGGCGGCAGCCCCCTGGCTTAAAGTAGTAAACCTCAAATCATTCAGGCTCGTTGGCTGAGCGATAGCGAAGCCTATTACGCCACTGGAGTGCTAAAAAAGTTCAGTGTCTGTCTGTCTGTCTGTCTGTGTGTCTGTGTGTCTGTGTGTCTGTGTGTCTGTGTGTCTGTTCGCACGATAACTGGAGAACGAGTTAAGATATCGACCTGAAATTTTTTTTTGCTCGGCCGAGTTCAAATATGAACACTCTAGCTCAAAAATTGACCCTGCTAAAAATTGATTTATATTTTTTAAAAAAATTAGATTTAAAAAATTACAAAATTTTATGGTCTCCTAAGGGGTATCTCGGCGAGTTGCGGCCCTTAGGGCGAAAATTTCGTCCGTTTTGCTCTATCTCTTACTGTTTAGCCGCTACAAAGGTAAATGTGGACGAAAAGTCGTCAAAATGCATGTTGGGTGTCGTTTTCAGGGTAATCTGTCGAGATGCGATACTTGGGACAAAAATCTTGTCTGTTTGGCCCAACGGAGAAGGGTTTTGGGGCTCGGGCCCTTCGCGTAAAAATTGGAAAATTGGCTACATAATGAAAAGATGCGAGCGGGGGTCCACACACTCCCTGGTTATGTACTTTTTAGTACGCAAAAAAGTATAATTTTGTACAGAACTTATGTAAGTCTATACGCATGCTTGACTACGTACAAATTTGTGCTATGCATACGTAAAACTTGAGAAGTGCTTCACAAGCGTACAATAATCTGCTTAGCTTACGTAAAAAAATAACCTTCGCTATGTACAAAATAAATAATGGTTAAAACTAGCGCACAAAATTAAATCTCACGTAGCTTGTGTACTATTCAAAAGACATAGTTTGCCGCAATTTGTATTGTCATTTGGTATATGCAAAATTGTGTATAAAAATGCATACCATAATAAAATAAAATGGATGAACTGCATACTTCACAAACTCGCTATAGGATTGTATTTAACAATATTCTAATATTTATGCTTCTATTTTCTGTTGCATGATATTTTTGAGCTTCCTGGAGGTCTACATGCCCTGCTTGAGGATGCTTCATTTGTGCTATCCAGTCCACCTAAAACTGATGTCCTCGCCTTTGGAATGCTGCTTCCTGTTTACCTTGCACAGCAATGAACGTGGCCTCTCCCAGATGAACAATTTAAAAGAGCAGAAAAGTCATCCTAGACAAAAAAAAAAATATAAAAAACTTCATTCATATTGTTTTTAATTAATTGTAATTTAATAAATAATGGACAAACAAATTTTTAAATTGAATAAAATTAAGACATACTATCTATCATCAAATCTTACAATAACTATTACCAGTTTCCAACTTAAAAATGAACAAATTTAATATTTACAAAGAAATTTATGAAAGTACACACAAATTGTACGTATTCCCTTCAGTTTTCAAGCTAACATTTAATTATTCGATGTTAAATGGACAAGGATGACATACACTTCAAGGTGCCCCCACAATTAACTCATCGGGAGGTGACGGCACCAAATTTTGGGTACCAGGAATTTAATAGCTTCCTTATTCCCCCTGCGCTTGTGCTCTACGGGTAGGCCGCCAACTCCACACGAGTGCCTGGCGGGTTGGCCTATCCAGTTTGTCGCAGGCGCTCCGCCTAGGTAACGGGCGCCATCAGAAGCACACAGACACCTAAGGCAAGTCAGGAATGCATCAATCTCACAAAATACTGATCCAAGTTTTGTATAGAACATGCCACAGTTTCTGTAAAAAAATTTAAACTTTACAACTTTGAGACCAATACTTATAAGTGATGTTTTGGTGACTGACTTGTACAATGATAAAAAGTGTTATGTTTACGGTACATCAATGTGACGTCACTTGATGAAAACCTTAATTTAAAACATAAAGGCCACGGAGGCAAGTAACATCATTACACATAATTGCGTTGGGTTCACAACCTGGAGGGGCAAAATAACACCAGATTAATAACATAAAAGAATACATACTACTGGATTCTAAGCCTCAAGATTAGAAATGACTCAGACTTACCAATTTATTTGTGGAACATTACACAGGTACCCTCTTTAATGAGGTGCTAAATAATCCAGCTAATTAAAAATTAATGTCCAGGTAAAGAATTACGAACTCCTTTCAGAGCGGATATCTTTTGCCTTTTAAGTTTTTGTTCTACCGAGCATCAGGGTAAAAGTTATCAGGCCCACTAGCTCTCTTTAGAGAAAATTGGCTGAGAAAAAAGAAAAGTGAAATAGCTTATTAGTAAACAGCAAACTAAGCTTCATCACATATTTTTGCAGAAGAAATTAATATGTTGAATTTGATACTCACTTCAGTTTATTGCCAGGATAGAATTCAGGTTGCAGTTCAACTATATTTAGAGAGTGTTGCATGAGTCAGCTGAAGAAATGTAGTGAGTTCAATATCAGCTTCTAGTTCAATCATATCAAGAAAAATGCCACATAATGACCATTGGCTTTTCACACTCAACGCCCTAGAGGGGCAAAAAAAAAAAATTAGATTTAAAACATAACATAATTCATAAATACTGGATTTCAAGTGTTAAAAGTAGGATTGACTCAGACTCACTAATTTAATGTAGAGCATTGGATAGGTACCCTCTTTAATGAGGTGCTAAATAATACAGCTAACTAAAAATTAATGTCCAAGTAAAGAATTACTAACTCCTTTTAGAGCGGACATCCCTTGCCTTTTAAGTTTTTGTTCTCCCGAGCTTCAGGGTAAAAGTTATCAGGCCCACTAGTTCTCTTTAGAGAAAATTGGCTGAGAAAAAAGAAAAGTGAAATAGCTTATTAGTAAACAGCAAACTAAGCTTCATCATATATTTTTGCAGAAGAAATTAATATGTTGAATTTGATACTCACTTCAGTTTATTGCCAGGATAGAATTCAGGTTGCAGTTCAACTATATTTAGAGAGTGTTGCATGAGTCAGCTGGAGAAATGTAGCAAGTTAAATATCTGCTTCCATTTCAATCATATAAAGAAGAAGCCACATAACCATTGGCTTTGAACACTTAGCAACCTAGAGGGGCAAAATAAAATTAGATTTAAAACATAAAAGAATTCATAACACTGGACTTTACGTGTTAAGATTAGGAATGACTGAGACTCACCAATTTACTTGAAGAGCATTAGACAGGGACCCCATTTAAAGTACTTGTAAATCCAGCTACCTTAAGAACTGTACCAGGTTTAAGTATTGCTTCCATTTCATCATATTAGGAAGAAAGACACATAACTACCATTAGGTTTTAACACTCAACAACCTGGAGGGTAAAAAAAAACATCAGATTTATAACATAAAAGAATACACACCCAGGTAACACGGCGATATCCGGCGATGATGACTCGCCTGGTATTTGGTGCCGCGATAGTTTGGCGATAAAATTCAAGCCCTGTCGACGTATGAATAGTGAGGCGATTTCTTTATGATTTTTACTTAAGTTTAAATTTTGGTGGATAACTATCCGAAATTGTGTAGACACCCTGTTCACGATGTCGCTTGGCTGTCGTTTCGGTTCAACGCCGCGATAGTCTTACAGGGTTTTCGCCCTGCCGAGAAGCACGATTTATCTTACAGACATGAGGGAATGCGACGAATTCACTCAGCGCTCTTACACTATCGCTGAGATGTACGTACTGTGATGTCGCTGGCGCGAAACCTCTCCGCCAACTACTCAATATCTTCAGATATTTAACCGTAACTTGGTGATTGGACATTTCACATCGATATCGGTAGAAATATGTAGCCCCATCGATGCAAAGTGGATATCGCCCGTTTATGTTGAAATGGTTATCTAACAATTACAGGGTGCAAGTCTGTGACCCAAATAGTAAACTACGGAGTGATGACCACCAGCTGACGTGGCACCATCCACACCTCAACAACACAAAACGGTGAGGCTACCGATATCGCTGCTTTGTAGGCGAGGCGATAATTGTCCACTGATTGTATTTTCGGTAAAAGTATAAAGAATCATCTCGCTCGGAAAAATTGGCGATGGCATATAGGAGATGATTCATCAGTATAAGCTGATATTTTCTCCGCACTTTGACAGAGACGACAGATTAACAAGAAATTAAAGCCACGATGAAATGGCGATATAATCAAGGCCCTATCTCAGGACGCATGGCCGGGCGATATCATCGCTACGCCAATTGGTTTTCATGTATTTCTGGATAACTGTCCGGGATTATATGGAAATCCTGCTCCCGACGTCGCCAGTCTGTCGCTTCAGCTCAACGCCGCGATAGTCTTACAGGGTTCCCGCCCCGGCGAGAGGCACGAATCATCTTCCTGACGTGAGGAAATCGATGAATTCACTAGTCCCCCTAAAAACATCGCTGAGATGTGTGTCATGTGACGTCGCTAGGGTGCCACAACTTCGATGACAAGGCGCTGTAAATTCCTTGATAAATAATAGTCAAGCCTGCCCGCCCCGCAACCCGCCCACACGTTCTGGAGGCCGGTACACTATTTGTATGTTGAAAATTTTCTTCAATGTTATAGTAAATTTAGGATTTATAAGTACACATATTACAAACTACTGTTACATGGTGTACAAGTGACTTCCAACCCGTTGCATACACTCATGTGGTCCAGAAGCTATTTCCCGCGGCTTCATGCCCTGAGGGTTTTCAATGCGGGTATTAAATGTTTTGATAAAAAGTAAATTAAAGGAAGGGCTAGAACGGAAATAAATAAAAAACCAAAATGAGAACATCGGAAATCCCTTAGATAGTAGCACGCCGTAACCGGCTACCCTCCCTGCCCGCTGCCCCTCTGGGAATGTCCCAGCGGCGGGCGGCGTGGCGAGGGCGCGCGGCTGTGGGATGACCCGAGGACTCTGAGGCTAGTCACCTATCACGTCCCGACGGTCCAGTGGTCAGCGTGATGGGATTCCAACCAACAAGTCCGAGGTTCAACTCTTCATCCGGTAAGGTATTTCATAGTTACTTATTTCAATGCTAACATATAATGATGTTCTTGCCTCGGCGACAATCCGTCCTGGAGGGAACAGCGTTAAGCAGGGGATATCGGGGGGACCACCACCGCAACCGCGTTCGAGTTGGAAGTCGCCAGCTTAGAATAAAGATATCATCTCAGCGATACCCCCGACGCGATAACTTGACGATATCGTGTCACACATCCGTCGTTTTTGGCCACATTTTATACGTCATATGGATATATAATAGATTTCTTGACAAGAATATAGCGGGAGAGGCATTCTTCTAATTATCGCGAGAACATCTTTAAAATTATAACCATCCAAAGATGTCCACAGGATATTGACGTATTTTAGGAGCCGGTCATTTTTGTGTTCATAGTTCAACCCCAGAGGTTGTTCTGGCTATACCTTCAGGGATATGATTCCGCGGCGACATTCGTTCTTTAAATCTCGGCGATATCTGAGCGACAGGGCTTTTTGTGCCAAATCTCATATCTGGAGGTTATCGCCGACGATATCGCGGCGATTTTTTTTATCGCCGGCGATAACTTGGCGATATGGCTTGGATACGTTTGTGCTACCTGGGCACTACTGGATTCTAAGCTTTAAGATTAGGAATGACTCAGACTTACAAATTTATTTGTGGAACATTACATAGGTACCCTCTTTAATGAGGTGCTAAATAATCCAGCTAACTAAAAATTAATGTCCAGGTAAAGAATTACTAACTCCTTTTAGAGCGGACATCCCTTGCCTTTTAAGTTTTTGTTCTCCCGAGCTTCAGGGTAAAAGTTATCAGGCCCACTGGTTCTCTTTAGAGAAAATTGGCTGAGAAAAAAGAAAAGTGAAATAGCTTATTAATAAACAGCAGACTAAGCTTCATAGTGCATTTTTGCAAAACAAATTAATATGTTAAATTTAACACTCACTTCAGTTTTTTGCCAGGATATTCAGGTTGCAATTCAACTACAGTTGGAGAGCGTTGCTGAAGAGAGGTACAGATTTAAATATCAGCTTCCAGTGCTTGCATTCTAATTATATCAAGAAGAAAGCCACATAATTACCGTAGGCTTTTAGCACTCAACAACCTAGAGGAGCAAAATAAAATTATCTTTAAAACATAAAAGAATTCATACTTAAGAGAAGAGAAATATCTTATTAGGAAACAGCAGAGTATGCTTCTTAATACATATTTGCAAAAGAAATTAATATGCTGAATTTAATACTCACTTCACTTTCATGCCGGTTTGCATTTGCACCGGTTGCATTTGAACTTCAACCGCAGAGAGCTGAGTGGATCAGCCAAAAAGCGTAGCAAGTCAAATATTGCTTTATAGTTCAATCATATCGAGAGGAAAGCGACATGAGCACCAGAAGCTTTTATTACTTGAAAACCTGTGGGGGGAGGGATAAAATAGTGCTTGTAACATTAAAGAATTCATGCTTCTGGATTCCAGGACAAAGAATCAGAACAACTTAGACTTACCAATTTAAACGTAGAGCAGTAGATAGGAATATTCTCAAAGTTTGAGTAGAAATTTAACATAAGTAGAAAAGTGAAAGAATACAATAAAAATGTAACAATAATAGAGGATGAAGCATTAACATATTTCAATATTAGCTCAAGGCAAGATGAGCAGCAAACATTTAGATGCATTTTCATTTTTTTTTTTTTAATGTACGTATTAAATTTGAGAGTACTGAAAATTATTTGTAGGAAAAGCTTATAGGTCTCAATGCCACAAATTTGAAGGGCATTGGTCATTTCTCTTTCTTCAATGAAATGATTTACATCATAATTGTCCTCACTGACAAATAAACATCACTTAATCCAATGGTCCATGGAGCAATGCAGCGGTAATTAGGTAGTTTTTTGACATTGTATAGTTCTGATGAACTGAAGTCCTCTGGCGGGATGACTTGAAAAGCATTTACCCTTTGGTTGAGACCAATGTTCTTCCAGCTCTGTGTAAGGACATACAAAGTTTTCTTGCACACAATAACATCTTTTATCATGCCAAAGCATGGTCTCAGGATAGTCGATGTTGGAAGAGACACAAACAGGCCCTTACGGTAGTCTTCTCCATATAGTGTTGCACCGTTAGCATATGCAACAATTTCATCTGCGACCTCCCCAGCCTGCAAGAGGAGCTGGCTGTGGATGGAGTCCGATACTTTTATAGGGGGGCCATATTGTCGGTATTCTACAGGAAAATCATCATATTCCGTTATAATTGACTTGAGTGTGCTAAGCTGGAACATGGCGGCCATGGTTTTAGGAGGGTTGATAAAGTTGCAGCAAATGTGAGAGTGCATTCTAAATATTTTTAGGCGTCCTTCAAACTTTGCACACCATAATCGAACAGCAGGTCCAAAATCTCTCATCATTTCTGGTAGGTGTTTAATTTGGTGGAGCTTGTTTGTGACATATACTTTCCATGGCTTCTTTTTTCTTGAGATGTTTGCTGCATCTTCAGAATGATCCACCATTACTTCAGGGTCATCCACATTTTCTTCTTGGTCTTCCAGAGGCATTTCATTGGGAGGGTCATCAACCACAACCATATTTTCACCTCTGTTAGAATCAATGAAAAGTTTCTGGAACAGTTCGTTGTGTTTACACAACAAAGTATCCAACCTATCTAAATCTTCATTGCGTACTTCAAACGCAAAAATTATTTGCAAAGCATCTTGGAGCAAAAACACTAGTTCTAAATACTCATCATTCTCTTTCACAAAGTCATAAATAAGAAAGGGCAATGTTCTGATCAAGCACCAGATATGAGACCCACTCTGATGTAGTTTGGCACCTCCGGTAAACATCTCATCAGTGAAGACTGGTGAAGGTTTATTCTTGGCATCTGGAATGCCATAAGAAAAGGAAGCCACTTTGGCATTGAAGCTACTTGAGGTAAATAATTTGTTTCTGAAGTAATGGCCCAGCACACATTTGATCACAAGGGGTACAACTCCTTCGAGCAGTTCATGGAAGCTGTCAAATACATTATTCTCTACACAATGGAAATATGGAACTTTATCCAAAGGACAGCTGCGTTTTACCCCACACTGAGATGAGAAACGAGGATTGACAGCAATTGAAGCCAAATGGTTGGCATGCATTTCTTTGGTCCTAATTTCTCCAAGGGCATTGGCACATAACCGAATTTCTTGGCGACTCACCATACATTTTCTACAAAAATGTCTTGCTCCAGTGCTTAGAAATCCCAACACCTCATGGGCGGCCAGATTGTCTGCAGTGAATGCAACAAGTATCGCCCTCAGAGTGAAAGGCTCTCCATCTAATTCAATCTGCACACCACTTTCCGATGCCAGCTTTTTCATTTCTTGAATGAAAGGCTCGAGAGCTTTTGCAAGGTAGCCTTCTTTTTTCATATCATCAGCATAGACAAGTGCTATGAGAAAAATTGATGAAAGCTTTGATGACTCTTCAGGGGGCAGATTTAATATCTGGAAAAAGAAAGCTCCTAATTTGTGGATAATAGTTTTGGACCCTAAACTGTTTGCTATTTCCAGCTCATCATAATAAAGAAGAATGTGAAGAACATTACCATGGCGCTGTAAAAAGGGATGATCCTTGAACTTTGCTCCATCCACATACGATCGAATAACACCATCCATGCTGATACGATCTTTAAAAATGTTTCTCCTAGTCTTCTTGTTAGAAAGAATATTTTTGAGGGTCTTAATTATCGACACAAACTGAAATGTATCGTTGACTTGAGATTGGACAAAAGTGTTAGTTTTAGAATCCAATCTTTGATCTAAGCGTGTCCCAAGAAACTTTGACTCTGGGATCACGAGTCCATAGTTCTCACTGAAGTACTGGAGCTGCTCATCGATAGTTCGAAGTTTTTCAAATGGATCCTTGATGTCCTTGATATCCTTCAATACTTCTCTGATATCGTCCTCTGACATACCCTTATCAACAAGAGACTTCCACATTCTGGAGCAAACATTAGAAGCAAAACTAGAGAGCATTTTGTAGCAACCATGTTCAAATCTTTCAATAGACTTTCCTGTCAAACTTGAGGTTGAACGTAACTCCAGTAGTGTCTTCACAGCAATCTTCCTCAGTTCTTCTTCTATAGACAATGGGTCTCCCGTTGGGGCCAAATCTTCATCATCGTCATTTACATCATCTGCATTGCACTCAGGATTCAGTTGGTGCACCGAAGAAATAGGATCAGGGACAAAACTGAGGGTGGAAGCAGCCACTTGAACTTGAGATGTTTTCGTGACTTCGGTAGCTGTAGAAAGTGAGCCAGAGTGCTGTGATGTAATGTGTCTGATCATTGAAGTTTTAAATCTAAACTGTTCTGAACAATTGCCTTGACCACAAACATAAACTTTCAAAGGGTCATGGAAATGTCGATAGTGAGCAGAAAGTTCACTTGTGCTTCTCACAATAGCACCACATGTATGACACTTGAAGAAATGCTGCTCCATACTCTCAGCAGAGTGGGATGTTCCTGAAGATGAGTGGGACATTATGAGAACCTGATTGGTTTCACCAAGTAATTCAAACCTGAAATCACAAAGAAAGGGTAATGTTGTATAACCTAACCTCATCTGCAGTTAAAATTATTGTTCAAACAAAACCCACTTTTGTAAAAGAACTGCGACGATAACAAAATGGCTACACGCGTGATTTGAGTACAACAAACATTTGCAACTGAATTAAAAAGCCACAGAAGTCAAAACCATACGTCAATAAGGCTCTAGCGTGAGTTGAGCGCGTAGCTTGAGTACTCGTGGACTTAACAGATGCAGGCTGATGCCACAGGTCTACAGAACGCGGCAGGGGATCGGGGGTGTGGTGTCTCTCTCGCACCAGCTGTCCGCTAATGAGTAAAGAGAGACCCCCGATCTCGAAGTGATATTATGAGGGCCCTGTTCCCAGCTAAGGAAATGATTTAGTTTCTCTCTCGCACCTTATGGAGATCTCTTGAGAGCAGCAAGGAGAGCAGAAGTGCATGATTCTTTGGCTGGGAAGACTAAGGAAGGCACGAAAACCAAATCGAGCAGCACATCGATTCCGGTGCGCGCACTCCTCGCTCTGTCTCTCTCGCCCTCAAGGAGTCTGCCGACAGCGGCCGACAGTGCGAGGGCGCTGTCTCTCTCGCACTCACAGAGTAGTAAGTGCGCGCACCGGGTTCGCTCCAGCAGGCCTACTGTCCGACCACCGAGAGTTTAGCACACCAAATGACTAGGAAGGATAGGCTAGCCCATGAGTGCGAGAGAGAGAGAGAGAGAGAGAGGCTATTCTTCCGGTGGGTGTCCTATTGGGTCCTTTATAATCCTATCTAGGACTCTATGCAGGCCGACCGACTTGCCCCGATGACTTTAGCTGCAACATCGGCGACGCACCTCCGCATTTTGAGTTTAAAATCAATTTCGAGAAATAGTGTGAGCTAAAAGTTCTAAGTTTAATTTTGAATCCTAGTGTAGGAATACTTTTAGGGTGTTACCCCTTGATCACTATGCTTTTAATTAGAATGAATTGACAGACCATTTGGAAACCTGAAGACTCATCTACAATGATTTAAAGGAAAATTCATTCTTGAAGCACTCTAATCAGAAACTTCACTCATATGGAATAATAAACCTAGCAGTTAAGATCAAATAAAATAAAGCTTCACTTGTCCGATAGCTTGATTTAAATTTTTTGTACTCCAGAGAAAGCTGTTAAGATCCTTTTCACATCCACAGATTTCTTTCTAAACAAAGTACCTGTAATAAAACAAATGAAAAACCAAAATAGAAATTAAGACCATGAAATTGGACTAGATAATGTTATTTATTGATCACATTATGAACATCGTCTTTTGAAGTTTAATGAACCAGATAATAAAAATGTGCTAAATGCAGGGCATTTTTGTTCTCTTACCCCCAACAAAGATAAAGAATAAAATAAGCAAAAAATATAAAATTCAATAAACAAGAACAACTTTTGCACCTAAAACGAAATCATACTAAGTATAATAACAAAACAGGGCAAATTAACAAGAGAGTTCAATTTTAAAAAAACAAAACAATTTCGTTTTCATTTTACATCTACGAAAGGAAAACTCAACAGTAACTTTTAGCTAACACACTTCATTTTCAAAATACAATGTAAATGACTTAGGTTGCAGTATTACATGTTAGTAAGCAGCTGCAAGAGCTCTCTCTCACTAGGAGTGACTGCATCTGGCCTGCGTCGTGGGACTGGGTCCTCAAACACTTTGTAGAAACACGTGGACAGAAAGTGGAAAGTATTTCTCCAGCCAAACGGGTATGATGTATTAAAGATGTAGTAGCACATGAACAGATGGTCCAAAGCTTTTATGGTTTGGCACTGGCCAAGTTGAACAGTTTCATTGTCCAGCACTATAAAAAATTTAGTGAATTTTGACGTAATAACACTTTTGACTCCAATAATATAGGGCTGAACAGGGCGCTGCAGTTCAGTTCGCCTTTCAGCTATGAAGACTTCCAAGTCTTCATTTGTCTGAAACAACATCATGATAAGTAATGAGGGGTTTTCATTTAGTTATGGGTAACTATGTACAATGAAATCTGGATAGAAAGAATGAGTATGGGTGCTCCTATATGGGTTCTTACTACCCAGGATTTCCTGTATTACTAAGTGTACTCACACCAATAGCTTGGATAATATCTCCTGGGTTGGCCCAAACACCCCGGTGTACATCCTTCTCCGCTCTGCTGGGGATGTCATGAGGCAAATTTTGGCTCAAAATAACAAGAGCTGTCATTGTATCTAGATAAAATATGAAAAGGTGTGATAACTTTTCACAGAAAAATCTACTCCAATTCACAGGGGTAACAAGTTTAACATTCAAACCTTACCATCTACAAAACCCAGATTAAATGGATGTTGTGTGGGGAGCTGAAGAATTTTAGGCTGTAATCCCAAAAACATGCGGCACATATCAGTGGCATTGGGGCGCATCAATCGAAATTCCAGTTTGAGCTGAGAACAGAAAAACTGACCTAAATAATAATGACGGCTAAATGCAAAACAATAAATTTTCATACCAACTTACCATTTCACCATCATAACTTTTTAAATGTGGAAACTCTGAGAGAATAGAGGATATGTTGTCATTTCGCTTCCTTGACGCATTTCTCCTCTGGAAAGTGTGCCTCATTCCACTTTCAATCTCAGCCTTCTCCTCCCTACCAGGCACCAGCAGAGCTAAAGTATGTACCTACAGCAAAAATAAAGTCAAACACCAAAAATTAATTTACAAGATCCAGAAAAAGGTAACATAACTTAAAAATTATTTATGTCAAAAATTGAGAATGCAACCTCATCAGAGTCATAGTCCTGGTCATTATCTGTCTCTGGAACAGAAGTTTCAGATTTCTTTCTTGACTTCCGTGTTCTGTTATTCTTCTGGATTGATCTCGATGCATTTACTATCCACCCCGTGTTAGCATTCTTACAGTAAACTGCATCCTAAAATTACACAGGCCAAGCACAGGAAATAGACATTATAGAGTAGACATAAATACTGATATGCATGATGACAAGTTCAGACATAGAACCGGCTTACCCAAGGAAGATTAGAATCGTCATGTACGCCACAATACTTTGGGAAAGCTTTCACGAAGGACTTGGCCATTCCTTCTTTCTCATCAGTGCCCAACTCTGAAGGATTCCTAAACATAAGCCAAAATGTTAAATAAAAAGCACAGTAACATATTTGGAAAATAAATAGCAAACAATAACGACATAGCACAGGAAAACACAGTTTAACAGACCTGGAATGCAATGAATATAGGTGTCTGGTTAAGGTTCTGATAATTAGTTTTCTTTCTGCTTTAACAGTCAAAAATCCATGTTTCTTCAAATTTCTCAAAGCTGGACAAGTTTTAAGATTATCTGGTTCAAGCTTATCCTCCAGAATTTTCATTACATCAAACTGCAAAATAAAATTCACAAGTTCAATGTTTAATGAAATATTTTCAAAAAAGAATAAAAAACTTCAATACCATCTTAAATAAAATGCTTATGTTATTATGCCAACAAGAAACATGGGCAGCAAATTAATTTTCATGAAAGGAGACACTTACAGTGGGGAGTGTTGGCTTGATACTGTCAAAATTTGCAATTGGCATCGGAAAATTTGCAGTGCGCACCTGCTCAGCTTGCATAGCCTGTAAGTCACAAGTTACAGAATATTGAAGTGAGTAGTCAGAAAAAAGAAAAACAGATAAATATCAGTACTTAGGGAATAAAACGCCTTGAATCATACTTCATTAACAGAAGATGAACCCTGCTTCTGATTAGCAGGTTGACTTGAAGAACTTGCAGGCTGATCATCTGATGTAGGGCGAGCAGTGTCAACTGAGGATGACAAAGTGCTTGCCTGTTCACCCAACAGAGCACGATCAAGATCAAGGGCATTAGATCGATGAGGAGGTACAGACTGGGTTGCGCTGCATGTGTTTTCAACACTTGACAGTGGAGCACGTATGCGTGAACTCCTGCGAGGAGGCTCAGTAGACTGCTAAAATGAAAAGAGATGAATTTAAAAATAAAAGCATGGTTTTGAGTTAGAACATCAAAACTAAGCTGAAAAACTAATAGTTATTTACCAGTAAAGAACATGATTCATTGGTTTTCTTTTGCTTCTTGTTCCTTGTCTCCCATGATCTAATAAAATCCGGTTTGATTATTTCTTTGTTGAGACCTTAGGAAAAGACAAAACGACTGAGAACAGGGACAACTGATAACTCGGTAAATTGAGTTACCTGGAATGATGCCCGTACCTTCTGCTTCGGCCCTTTCATATCTATCAAGACGTGCAAGGCAATTTATCTTTTCAAGTTCCGATAGTGAACTGAACTCTGTATCCGTGAAATAGACTTTGAGCCTATCATCCATTTCCATTGCTTTGAAAGGGTCATCGTGGTCCTTTAAACAATGAAATAAAGAAAACATTACTCAAACTCTACATACAAAACATATTTAATTTACAGAACAGATTACCTTTGCTTCAGAATCATTAATGGAGACAGCAGGATTAATGGAGGCGGCTGCTCTACCAATAAGGGGCATAAGTTTCTGAATCTCTGCCCATTTGAAACCCATGAGCCGCAATATATTTTGGTCAAGGCTATTAAAAGCCTCACAATCATAACCTTCCGCTGCACAGATAGAAAAGTATCATAAAACACTCCATCCACCAAAACAAAAGCATTGAACCAATTCATAACAAATTGAAAACCATGATGGAAACATTATATGATAGAACAATTATTCTAAGTTAACATATAAATCAGAATGGAACATACAGGGCAATCTCATAACTTGAGGGCATAAATAGCATCAGACCTACTAATAATGATCACTATTGCCAGAAAACCAAATATTTTTTTCATAACCAACTTTTCCTCTTCCCTTCCCAAGACGCTCGTAACTTCCACCACTCTAACTTTGAATGTCAGAGCAACAAATGTGTTTCAATTCAAGAGAGTAATTTGAAATCGTTTGACCACGGGAAGTAAAGAAAATAAAAGGTCAAACTGTTGCTCATTTCTAACCTAAACCAGCATACGCACGGGCGCAGGGAAAAGATGCACAATGTTCGGGAATTACTGAATTTACGATTGAAAACTTAACATTTTTATTCCAAACTTACGCAATAATTGAAATAAAACTAATATGATACTAAATTTAGGTAAGGGGCCGTGCTAAAAAAAACCCTTTTGAACTAATCCGGCATCCGCCTGTAGGCAGTCTGCGACAAACAACACATCTCCGAAATACTTCGGCAGGAGACACGAAAATAAATCTCCCTGAACGAAAACTAGTTTAAAGCCATTACCAATACCGGTCTTAAAAGTCGGAAAAGGGAACAAAGTCGTAAATCGGTACACCCATTTCGAAGTCTTTTAAGAACCACATTTGTACTACGCTACACGGGATGCATATGCATGTAGACAACAAAACGAAACAGATTCTAACTGATAAAGCTCATACTCACACGTAAGCTTTTCAATAGATGCTGCGGCAACTCCATTTTCTCTTAAAAAATTTTCCAACTCCATTTCCATTTTCGGCGGGTGCGGGTAGCGGGTGCCTACGGGTCGGGTGCGCGCCGTTTTACTGCGCCAGGAGTGGTTACAGATTACGTCACCAGGAATCGCCCAGAACGAACAAAACACCATCGCGTTGCCAAGTCGACTTTATATATTTTTATCTGAACTTCAAATCACATCTTTGAATTAAACTGATTTCTGAAAAATTTGTGTAGTTTGAAAGTCTTGATAATAAAACGGACTATGACATCGACCCACAGCATTTAGAGAACAACACAAACTTCTGCTAATCGAATCTCACCATTGCAAAGGATCATGGGAGGGAATGCCAAAGTAAGATTTTTGACAAAAACAAAGATAATAACTTCATCATGCACGCGATTTGAAATTTAAAAGACCAGTCAAGTTATTCAAAAAAGAGAAAAAAGATAGAGCATTCGTGTGAACTCGCTGGAATTATTTTTATTATTCTTTATTTTATTGGTGTGTTACTTCGATAAACAAACGGTAGAGCGCGCCACTGGAGACTGGAGCAGTGGCAGTACAGTAGTAGCAGTAGTAAATAAACATGGCTGAACTCCAATCCAGTAATAACCAAAATTAAACCAATGCCACTAGAGGGAAGAAACCACACAATGTCAAGCACCAAATGCATGCATATAGGTTTGTGGTGTAATATTGTAAGTTTTTTCTTCTGCTGTTTGTCGTAGAATGTCTGTGTTACAACAATTATGGTTTACAACTTTAACCTAACCGCTGGGGCTGGAAGGTGAACACCAGTGAACACTTTTACTCATCTCTACATCATGAAAAGTATGCAGCTGGGATGAGTAAATCATGTGAAGAAGGCAGCTGGGATGAGTGAATTATTGCCACGCAAGTTTAGTGCGACTGACGCGAAAGATTGGAAAGTGCTGGGGATATATATGAACAGCTACAGTGAGGGCTCATAAATATCAACAATTATTACTAGTTGAAGTCAAAGACAGTCAAAAGACAGGCTGAGTTATGTCCAAAGGGTAACCCAATAAGAATTATAGATACCCCTACCTTTTGGTCTGCTCGAAACAATTCTCTTGTTTAAATTCTTGACATTCTAGACTGAAATGTACCAAAGGTAACATTTTGTGCCACCTGTTTGCTGAACGCTTCAGCTGAGTATTACAGTTTTAATTATTACTTGGGCTCAGTCAAAAATAGTTGAGATTCATGCAAGGTTTTATTGCATTTCAAATCTTTTTGACTCCTCATTTAAGGTATCTCTTTACTCATTCAAAATGGGCTATTTGAATCCTTCTAATATTATGTAAATTATCTAAGTTGAGAACATTTTAGAACAAATAAGTTTCATTCGAGGTTTCTTGTTGTTGTTGTGGTGCAAATGCTGATGGCTTGCTTTGTCACCGGCTTTAACTTTTCTGTACCACTGATATTTTTACACAAGTTACGCTCAAATTTAATTGTCTCTGATGTTTACAACAACAAAGAATTAGTACTTAACCTGTGTACTTTTAATTATACATAAGTGAGAACAAATTTATGCGTAATCAGTGAAGCATAAAATTTTGTACGTAAACATGCATGTTATTCTACATAATTATGTATTTTCCACAATTTACGTATGGTATGTACAAAAAAAACTACATAACCAGGGAGTGTGCAGGGGGCGGCAGCCCCCTGGCCTATTTTAAATAAAGAAAAGCGGGGGTCCAGGGGGCGGTAGCCCCCTGGCTTAGATGAGTAAATCTCAAATCATGCAGGCTCGTAATAAAGAAAAGCGGGGGTCGAGGGGGCGACAGCCCCCTGGCTTAAATGAGTAAATCTTCAACCATGCAGGCTCGTTATAAGAAAAAAGCGGGGGTCCAGGGTGCGGAAGCCCCCTGGCTAAAACGAGTAAATCTTTAATCATGCAGGCTCTCCAGCGCCGCAGGCCTAGGTAGATGTACGCAGGCCCGTCGCAGCGTAAAAGTGTTTCGCGATCTATCGCGAAGCCTGTTACGAGAGACGGTGTCTGGCGTACATCTACCTAGTATTTTATTGCGTGTGTGTTGAAACGGAAGAAAACCCGCTTACACTTGTGACGAGCGCATGATTCGTATTTTCTTACGTCTGTTTTGTCAAGCGAAATTATCTGATTTCATTTGTAAGGTGGTTTTACGCCCGTTCTACCTACAGTTTGTTGGCTAACATGTTAACCCTTTATGCGAACATTTCACATCGGCAAGGTAAAAAATTTTTCTTTTGCATATTTACAATCTTTGTGACAAACTAAACCAAAAATACTAAGAACTTTTTTTTCTAAGTTCAACCGTTCAGATTTTGTGATTTGTTGCCCAGGAGCAACATATAGCATAAAGGGTCCATGACTTGCCATAGATGTGCTCAAGCAATGTACAACTAAATAGTGGCCAGAAATTTATTTGAAGTGTGTTGCAAGACGGCTTAGAAACTATGCGGCCATCTACCTGCCCCAGCCATGGCTGGGTGCGCCCGCAAACACCTGTGCGTACCCTTATGCGATATGTTGCTCCTGGGCAACATCGCTTTTCCTCCACCACGGTGACCCACAGAGGGTAAAAACGTTGCTAGTGGTGAGTTATAGTACTAAAGAGTTACTCCTGAAGAGTATCGCACCCCCCCTCTCCCCACCTGCCGCTGGCGGGGCGCGCCCACAAACACCTTTGCGTACCCTTTATGCGATATGTTGCTCCTGGGAAACACTCCCTCGGGGGCCTCAACGAGTAGGGATATCACTGCGGGATTGTTTTTTTCCTTGTATCGTGAAGTTCTATGGCAGTCCAACTCGGAAATATTTTTTTTTTAGTCAGCCGCATTGTTTGCTTTGGTTTTAGACACATTTGAAAACTGCCTTTTCTGCTAGTTCATAATTGTCATGAATACACTAAAAATGTACTAGTCACATTTCTCGCCCGTAATGAGCGGAGTATTTTTTCATCGCTCAGTAAAAGTGACTTTCGCTAAAACGACTCAAATCGAGTCTTTTCTGGAATTTTTTAAATCGCTCCAAAAGAGTAACATTTGATGATTTGACTCAAAAAGAGTCATCAAAGTGACTCTAATAGAGTGATGTTCATTCATGTCACTCTCCCAGGAGAATCCAAATTTGGTACAGAAAAGTCGCTCTCCAGAGATCGAAAAAGGCGACTCTTCCATTTTCAGTGTAGTCGTCGTGAAGGGCAGCATGAAGTCAGTTGCAGATGTGCGACGAGTTTGAGCTGCTCATTTTTAGATGGAGTAAGACCCATTCTTTCCACTCATGAACAGTTTTGAGCAAAAATTTAAAATACAGAAGCGTCACGTGCGTCGAAACCTGTTTGTTGCCCAGGAGCAACATATCGCATAAAGGGTTTTAATTATGCTGTTGGTCTTTATCCAGCCTACGAAAGAAAGTAAAGCCTAACGTGCGTATTTTCTTGTAATATTTTGCTTGGCACTTATATCTTCTCCTGATGTAGTCGGGTTTCACGTAAAAATTACAAATAACGACATAACAAGAAAACTAAGATTTTTTCGGTGTTGTTACGGACGAATTTCCGCTTACACATCTGACGAGCGCAAGATACGTATCCATTTACGTATCGTTTGGCTTGTCTAAATTGTCTCGTCGAATTTGTAGGCTGGTTTTTTGACTATTTTATTTAGATTGTAAGTTCAGGAACCAGGAAGAATGCAACTGGTCTTCAGTAACCCTAGATAACGAAAAGAAAAGTACGGTGCCAATATTTTTTGTAATATTTTGCTTGCCTCTTCTTTCCTTCTCCTCTTGTTGTCATGTTTTACGTAAAAATTACGAGTCACGAAATAACAAAAAATCTTAGTATTTTATTACGTGTGTGTTGAAACGGAAGAAAACCCGCTTACACATCTGACGAGCGCAAGATACGTATCCATTTACGTATCGTTTGGCTTGTCTAAATTATCTCGTCGAATTTGTAAGCTGGTTTTTCGACTATTTTATTTAGATTGTAAGTTCAGGAATCAGGAAGAATGCAACTGGTCTTCAGTAACCCTAGATAACAAAAAGAAGAGTAAGGTGCCAATATTTTTTGTAATATTTTGCTTGCCACTTCCTTCCCTCTCCTCTTGTTGTCATGTTTTACGTAAAAATTACGAGTCACGAAATAACAAAAATTCTTAGTATTTTATTACGTGTGTGTGTTGAAACGGAAGATAACCCGCTTACACTTGTGACAAGCGCATGATTCGTATTTACTTACGTCTGTTTTGTCGAGCGAAACTATCTGGTTTCATTTGTAAGCTGGTTTCACGCCCGTTCTACCGACAGTTTGTTGGCTTACCTTATGTTAATTATGCTGTCGGCCTTTATCCAGCCTACGAAAGAAAGTAAAGCCTAACATGCTTATTTTTGGGGGGTAACATACAATGATCTACCAAAATATGTCCTACCGTCGTAAAATAAATTAAAGGAAAATGAAAGTGAAAGAATGCTGTTTTTAAAACATCTACCAATATTTGTTCTACCAGAATAAAATGAAAAATTAAAAATCAGAAAGGAATAATAAGAATATTATTTGTAAAAACCCTGGTGCCGTGGGGGAAAATGCACGGAAAAAAATCCTACCAAAAATATTTATAAAAAATCAACAGAAATTTTTTTTTTTTCTTAGGATTTTTAAAACGTTTGGTAGATGATTAATTGGCAGGATATTTTATCCTTCATTTTTCCCCACGGCACACAGTGGAGTAAAATCGAAAAAAGAGGGTCATAGCTAAAAAATGCTGGGATTTGCGCAAAAATTGGTTTGTGCTTGGGGGGGGGGGGGGGGGGGGGTAGGCGGTTGAAGTGTGCATGACCGATTCCTGATATCCGTTTGCACCTCCCGGGTCATCCTGGGGGTGTCATCGGGGACCTCATGAGGTCGCCGATGACGCCCTTCTTGAAAATTCCTATCCTGAGATTGTCGAGGGTCCCCGATCGATTCCCGGTGTCCGTTTGCACCTCCTGATTTAACCTGGGTGTTTCAACGAGGACCTGACGAGGTTTCAGATGACGGCCTGCCTTGGGCGCGCACCAGTGCACCACTAGTGGCTACAATGCGCGACACCATGCAACAAATCGTATGTCCTATTTTGGTCTATGAGGTCTCCGATGACACTCCTCTCAGGTTGATCCAGGAGGAGTGAACGGACACCGGGAATCAATTGGGTGCACTCGAAAACCGGAGGGTAGGAATTTTCAAGAAGGACGTCATCGGCGACCTCATGAGGTCTCCGATGACACCCCCAGGATGACGCGGGAGGTGCGAATGGACACCGTGAATCGATCGGGTGCCCTCAAAAACCTCAGCATACCAAATTTCAAGAAGGGCATCATCGGCGACCTTATGAGATAATGAGGTCTCCGATGACACCCCCAGGATAACCTGGGAGGTGCAAACAGACACCGGGAATCGATCGGGGACCCTCGACAATCTCAGGATAGGAATTTTCAAGAAGGGCGTCATCGGCGACCTCGTGAGGTCCCCGATGACACCCCCAGGATGCCCCGGGAGGTGCAAACGGATATCAGGAACCGATCAAGCACACTTCAACCCCCACCCCACCCCCCACCCCCAAACACACACCAATTTTTGTGCAATTCCCAGCATTTTTTAGCTATGACCCTCTTTTTTCGACTTTACTCCACTGTGTGCCGTGAGGGAAAATGCAGGATAAAATATCCTGCCAATTAATCATCTACCAAACGTTTTAAAAATACTAAGAAAAAATAAAATTTCTGAGGATTTTTATAAATATTTTTGGTAGGATATTTTATTCTGCATTTTCCCCCACTGCACCAGGATTTTTACAAATAATATTTTTATTATTCCTTTCTGATTTTTAATTTTTCCTTTCATTCTGGTAGAACAAATACTGGTAGATGTTTTAAAAACAGCATTTTTTCACTTTAATTTTCCTTTAGTTTATTTTACGACGGTAGGACATATTTTGGTAGATCATTGTGTGCACCCCCAATTTTTTTGTAATATTTTGCTTCGCACTATTCTATTCTCCTGATGCAGTCAGGTTTTACGTAAAAATTACGAGTAACGAAATAACAAGAAAAATAAGAATTTTTGGGTGTTGTTACGGACGAAAACCCGCTTACACATCTGACGAGCGCAAGATACGTATCCATTTTCGTATCGTTTGGCTTGTCTTAATTGTTTCGTCGCATTTGTAAGCTGGTTTCACGTCCATTCTATCATTTCTTTTATTGTTTTTTTTTTTCCTGCGAATTTTTTCAGGTCTTGCACGTTTTATTGAATGGCATGTCAATAAAATTATGTAGATGTTTTAGTGTTTGCGTTTTCTTCTTTATGTTAACACAACCCATTTCCTTCTGTAAATCATTCCTTTATGTTTCAATACCCCGAAAATAACGAATTGGGGTCAAGGAGAGTCATTGATATTGCAGGCTTTTTTTTTGGGATACTTTTCAGACCTTCTGTCACACGTGCCAGCTCTCAAAATAATTAATTTTGAAGTAAAAATTTGTCTTTTAACTTTTGCATGGAATACGGGAATATCACGCAATAGATGTCGTAAGTGACCGGAGCCAAATATGAGAATCCTGCAGAGGCAAGGGATCACCAGTTTAATTACAAAAAAAAAAAAACCTACAAAACAAATAGGTGCTTGATGTGGGATGCTTGCGTTCGCTCAAATTAACTGCCGTCTCTTCAAAGTGCTCAGAGATTTAAACAAAAAATGAGGGGGAAAAAACACACACACAAAAATAAAACCGGGGCCTACATTTATCAGAGACCTCCGTAAATTTCCGAGGGGACCACGAATTCAATCTCGATGAGCTGCATTCCTTTGCAGCGGTCCTATTAATGAGGAAGTCTTCTGTCAAAGACGGCTGTCAGAATCGCGATCCGTTTGAATTTCGCGCTGTTCGCGTGGTATGAGAAATTTTGATAACAGCGTTCAAGGCCTGACAGCTGGCAGCCTAACCAAGTTCAGATCTTTATCCGTCTACATCCTGGAATTGACATTAGTTTCAGCTCTCCAAGCGACTTCTATCGCTTTCTGCAACCCATATAGTTAGAATTTTCATATAAACCAGAATGACTTAGGGATAATTTCTTTGAAATCGCTTTTCAAAAATGCGAGGTGGAGACACGGTCGCCATCTTGGTAGGCTGCTGCCACTTGCTGTCTGAAACAGGGACCCGTGCAAGACTATTCTGCCTGGCGCCATTCCCAGAGCTCCCCGGAAACTTTTCAGACTGATAGTACGTTACTGCAGGCAGAGTTCGGAAATCCCCACATCCTCTGAGGGACGCCACCTTTTAAAGGTTTCCCAGCGGCAGAGTTCGGTAATCCCCACTCTCCTAGAGGTCACATACTAATTTACGTTACCGCAGGCAGAGTTCAGAAATCCCCACATCCTCTTAGGGACGCTTCCAATTTTATGTTCCCCAGCGGCAGAGTTCGGAAATTCCTACATTTCTTTCTTTTTTGTCTTCCTTTGAGGTATTCTAATACATTGGTAGTCTATAATTTAGGTGATTCGGAATTTCCAAACCTTGGTGCAGTAGGATTGTACTATACTGTCAGTACCGCGCGAGACTGAGAATTCTTGTTTGTTTCCTTTGAGGTATTCTAATACATTGGTAGTCTATATTTTAGGTGATTCGGAATTTCCGAACCTTGGTGCAGTAGGATTGTACTATACTGTCAGTACCGCGCGAGACTGAGAATTCTTGTTTGTTTCCTTTGAGGTATTCTAATACATTGGTAGTCTATATTTTAGGTGATTCGGAATTTCCGAACCTTGGTGCAGTAGGATTGTACTATACCGTCAGTCACACGCGTGAGACTGAGAATTCTTTTTTGTCTTCTTTCGAGGTATTCTAATACATTGGTGGTCTGTAATTTAGGTGATTCGGAATTTCCAAACCTTGGTGCAGTAGGATTGTACTATACTGTCAGTACCGCGCGAGACTGAGAATTCTTGTTTGTTTCCTTTGAGGTATTCTAATACATTGGTAGTCTATATTTTAGGTGATTCGGAATTTCCGAACCTTGGTGCAGTAGGATTGTACTATACCGTCAGTCACACGCGCGAGACTGAGAATTCTTTTTGTCCTTCTTTGAGGTATTCTAATACATTGGTAGTCTATAATTTAGGTGATTCGGAATTTCCGAACGTTGGTGCAGTAGGATTGTACTATAACGTCAGTCACACGCGCGACACTGAGAATTCTTAAAAACATAGCAAAAAATCAAGTGTTGGAAAGTACCTTTCCTTTCAGTAGAATCACCTTTACCCTCTTTTCTCTCACACATATAAGGATGTGGTGCGTTCATTTCCTCATCGGTTTTAGAAAGAAGTCCACTTTTATATGCTATCCCATCACATGACTCCGAAAACTATTAAATAATAAAAACAGTTTTCATAGTACAATGCACATTGTAAAAGAACACATTATTAGCAGTTCAAAAGGAATGCCACAAACCTCCTTCTTATGTTCTGATATGTTATCAGTAACATCAAAATTCACAACTGCATCTACTTCCCGTGCATTACCATGCGGCGTGAGATCACTCAAACTGGTATCTGACTCGCAGGAACTTGTAGCACGATCAAAATAAGTTCTGTCCTTCTCTGCTTCTGAATCCATTATCGGGCCGTGCAAAGACTTCAAGCTCTCAATATCATCTTTTTGTGAACTGCAAGTCTTCTGCTCACCGAAACAATTCTCTAAGAAAGAACTCTTGTACACCTCCTGGTCCTCATTAAGTGTGATACCTGGAGAAGAGCAACATTGTTTGTAATCACAAATTCGATTCAGTTCCAAATGTGAACAATCTGCTTTGCTGGAGCGTACCTGGGAATTGCACATTTGGTTTTTGCATGTATTCATCAGTGGTAGAAAGCAGTTTGCTTTTTTCATATATTCCACATGTCTCCACACACTACACATAAAACCAGTTCTCACCGTTAGATGCACATTTGCAAAGAAAATATCATAAACATCTCAAAAGATCAACCACAAACCTCATTCTCCTCTCCTGATTCGCTATCACTAGAAATCAATCTCACACTGGCATGTTTCTTCCGTTTCTTACAAACTGGTATGTAGTCACTCAAACTGGTATCTGACTCGCTGGCACTTGCATCATGTTCTAAATTATTTAACATCTGATCTGGTTCACAGTCCGTCGCCTGGCTGTGCAAAGAGTTGATGGTTGCTATATCATGTTCTCGTGAACTGCCAGTGAAATAATCGTCCATACACTCCACTAACAATTGGATATTCTCCTTTCCATCTTCTTCAACAGGTGCCGTACCTTCTGTAAAGCAATATTCCTTTTGGTAACACATTTCATTTAGTATAAAAAAAGAAACAATTTCATTTGCAGAAGCATACCTGCAGGTTTACCATTCGCATGAAAACAAGACTCTGGTAAGCAATCACCCTCCTCGTCACTTGATATGACAACTACTTCACTGCTGTCCATCTTCCTGCACAAGAGAAGTCGTTGAAAATTACATTTCTTATCACCTAATAAGTGGTCAACAATGGAAAATATACAAAAATTTGGATCATTAGCAATTTGGAAGTCCTACTCAAGGCGGGCTGCAGCAGGCCCTGGACAAGCAATGAATGGAAACCTACTTTACGGGCTGCTGAGCAGACCTGTCAACTGACTCCAGCTATTCAAAGTTACAAGGATTCAGAAAGAATGTACTGCATTCTTTCAGACAAAAACCATAGATGAACTCTCACTCAAAGCTGTTGAAGGAGAGGTGACTTGCAAAGTCATCGCACTGACGTGTCTAACCTTCTCTCATCCGCTGCCTCCATGAGAAATCAAAAAACATTCCCATCCATATCGCTTGTCCCTAATGCAAAGCACGCACGAAGCTCAGCCGCTGGCGAAAGCACGCACAGCGGAGCGTTGCTGGCGAAACCACGCACAGCGCAGCGCCGCTGGTGAAACCACGCACAGCGCAGAGCCACTGGCGAAACCACGCAAGTGCTTTTTTTGGTGATTTTTGGAGACATATACCGTTGGAAAGAGGAAATCATGCTTTTTCAGAATGTATAGATATCTCAATTTTTTTGAAAAATGCACTTGCGTGGTTTCGCCAGTGGCTCTGCGCTGTGCGTGGTTTCACCAGCGGCGCTCCGCTGTGCGTGCTTTCGCCAGCGGCTGAGCTTCGTGCGTGCTTTGCATTAGGGACAAGCGATATTTGACTTACAAGGTGCTAACTTTTCACAAAACACGTGATTTCTCTGATCATTCAATGTTCTCTGCTGTTAACGAAGCCGTTGCCTTTCTCTTGAATGGATATTTCACGACAATTCGCACGTCAACATAACCTCATCAATTTCCCCATACATTCTCGTATTATTAGACACTTACTGCAACCTCTCGGATTTAGTGGCTTTGCAAGAAAAACAATCCTTAGTCCGATCTCGTTTTCTATTTGCCTGATCTAATGCACGAAGCAGCCCACCGTTTTTCTTTGTCCCACACAGCTTCTACACTGTTAAAAAAAGTTGTTGAAAAACAAACATTCCCTCGATGACAGAGTTGTCGAATAACGACACAAGTGGTTTTGGCCAGAAACAATCAATTTGTTTTCATACAACAATTTTATCGTACACTGTAAAAAATAGTTGTCAGGAGACGAGATAGGTAGCGCGACGTGCAACTTGTTCTTGAACAAAGGAGTTGTTTTTAGGGATTATTACTACCGTAAAATTAAAAGCTAGCGGTAAAATACGGTAATTATGGGTAAAATTGGTAAAATTCAACTTTGGCCGTTTTTCATAAAATTTAGTGTTCTTTAAGAAAATATGGTGTTTTAAGTTGATTTTAACGCAACATAAAACACTTATAAATTGAAAATAATAACAAATCGTTATTTGAATAGGCAAATTAAATGCTTTAGGACAAAACATAGTACAAGGTCACTTATTCACACAGAGATAGGAGGACAATAAGGGTGAAAGAGCATTTAAAAATTCAATTTATTTCCAAAGACGCTTTGGTCGTCCACCAGTTTGAGTTCCTTCGGCAGATGCAGGACGCACGAAATTCAAAGAAACGCAACCGCTGACAGCCCAAATGATGAAATGAGTAGTGAAAAGTCAATAAATCGAATTTTACCAAAATTACCAATTTTACCGGGGCCGGGTAAATTATCGTATTTTACCGGTATAATACCGTTACTTACCGGTAACGTTACTGGCGAGTACATCCCTAGTTGTTTTTAGTATAACACTTAAAAATATCCGTATGTTCTTACCACATGGCCCCATACAAGAAACTGATGTGCATGGATCGGTATGGATATGTTGTTACGTGACAACAAAACTGTTGTTTACTTTTTAACTAGCACATGTTGTCGGAGAACAGTGAAGTTTGTAATTAATAACTTTTCTGCGCAGTTACAAGACAGAAACTCTTATTTTGAATAAAAGAAATTTTTTGAGCTCTTGACCTCTGACAAAAAGTTTGTTTGTAAACAACATATGTTGTTTAAAAAGTTAACAACACTTTTGCCGTTAATCAACAACAAAAATTTTTACAGTGTAGAAGATGTGCGCCCATACACACACGAGAACATACGAGACACACACACACACACACACACACACACACACAAGTGCAGAAACATCCAGTGCTGCCAGTTGCCCTTTTGTCACAGCGCCAACACCATCCTTCCCACCCATAATCATTGTCCTATTTCGAATATAAATTGCCCTGTAACCTACTTCCTCTGTCCTTTAAACTCTCAATTGGCTCAAATAACCCTTGTTCCTACTCTTTCTGCTTGATGACGTTAGGATGAGTTGGTAGTTCCTTACTCTACTTTTGTCTGGCCAATCAAATGCTTTGGCATTACACCTCAACAGCGACATCTGTCGCCATGCAGGCACACGAGTCGGCGATGTTGGTTGCGCAATACCAATTTCTTGGCGTTGTTCCTGGTATTATTTAAACAATTTCTTCATTCTAACGTGATGGTAAGAGTTCAGTCTCGCTCGGTTATAAAGTGCATGTACGTGTGAGATATCGATGAATATCCTAACTTACCCTACTTTCTTACACCGATATTTAAATTCGCTATGGACAAACACCGACCATGCTTTTCAGGTTAAGGTGGAACTCCAATGGGACACAACTTATCACCCCATCAACCCTTCATTTCAGATTTTACATTCACCAGCACAGACGAAGTTTGCAAATGCAATCTAGGTTGTTCAGCAGTGCCAAAAATATATTTTTACTCATTGGGTGGATATTTTTGTTTCTCTGAAAGAATGTACCGAAAAATGATGGGTACTGATGGTTCCCTTATAGAGACATGTAGAGGTACCAAACCATCTTCATAATTTGTAAAAATATATTTATTGCATTGCTGGACAACCTATATTTCATTAGCAAAGCGCTGGAAAATGAAATCTGAGATGATGGGGTGATGGGTTGTCTCCATTGGAGTTCCACCTGTAGCCTTACCGTAATCTGTAATCAATTTGATTTTCAGGGGCCTTTCAAAACATTTCGTGGTTCGGACTCTGAACTGAAATCGGGATGTGGTGACAGAGTTATTAGGCCAGCTCCACAGCGGATACTTTACCAGCCGCATGAGTTTCAGAAGGGTCTAGAGCTCCTTATAAAGCACCGTCCCCATCATCCCTCAGGGCAACCGCTACTGAAAATACTAGCAGAGGTTGGTTCAATTTTGTTCACCGAACATCTTTATGGTGGCCAGTTTCATAAAGCCACCTTTTCAATGCTTATTTACTAACACTGTTTCTTTGCGTGTATTCCTTCACAGAACATGAAGGGCAGGGAAATTCCAGGGCTGCAGACGTTTATTAGCACAAAGCTGCGCAATGAGCTAATGAACGGTGTGCATGATGATCGGTTGAGGACCCTCGATAAAGCGCAAAGGCTCTACATAGAGTACGTTATCATGCAAGTGATTCAGTTCTGTCCATGCCAGTTATATTCTTCCATTCTGTTTTGTCTTACCTGTCGTTTTCTTACAGGGGAACTTACATGAAAGGTGTACAGGGGTTCAAAAAGCCCAAACCTGCTGCGGACAGTGATTTCAGTTCTGATGAGTCCCCGCAGAAGTTGACAACAACCAAAGAAGTCAGAGCCTTCTTCCCTGCCTTGAACGTTACCAAGAAGAAGATCATACGACAAATCTCTCCGGAAGGTGGAAGTTGTTCTGTAAATTTTATGCCTACGCAATGTTCAACACCGACAGAAGATAAAATGGTCCTATCATCCAACTCCGTGCATAAAATTGTCAGGAAATCTGTTGTGAGCGTTTTGAAAGAAGAAAAGCCAATGCTCATGGCTATGGTAAAAGAATTGTTTGACTCATATGTAGAAGAGAAAGGGGAAAAGGAAGCAAAGGCTGACTCTGCACTGGCAGTCCCCACGTCCATATCTTCTAATGACCCCTCGGTGATGGAATCTACCGCATCGAATGAATGCAGATCTGTAACATCAGCATCGAACATTAGTAAGAAATCTACAGTGGCAGAAGAAGGAAAGTCTCGTCAAACTTCAATTGTTCTGGATGCATCACTGTCTGACTCTGTCCTTGGACGTATCTCACTTGATGCAGGAGACACTACAAATGCACGGAAAAAAAAAAAACGTAAGCCGTAATAGCTAACACGTTAGCTAGCCAGGCCCTAGCTAACATTTTAGCTCTCAGAGCTAAACATTAGCTGTGGTAGCTGCGCATGAGCTGTGGTAGCTGCGCATTAGCTGTGAGAGCTAACGTGTTATCCACATCACCTAATGCAGTGTAAGGTGTTTCCCCGAAAGCCATAAGTTCGTTTGGATACGCGTTAGCTCTCACAGCTAATGCGTCGCTACCACAGCTAATGTTTAGCTCTGACAAATAAAAATGTCAGCTAGGGCCTGGGTAGCCAACATATAAGCTATTACAGCTAACCTGTAGCTACTGCTACTTACGTTTTTTTTTCGTGTGAATCTGGCGGTTCCAAAGTGACTCCCACAAGCAATCATCTCAAAGATCTCAGTAATATTGATGGAGACTCGTCTGATGATGATGTATGTGATGCCAGAGTGAGTACTATCACATTGGTAGAAGTCTTTCGGAAGAGGACAGGAGGCAAACGAGAAACCAACTTTAAAGCACGGGCGACAAAGAAGGGATTCCAGCTGTCCCCAAAGAACTTGGTGAATTGGTCCACAACAGCAGCAGCTGGATCATCAACTCCTGGATTGAGTGTCGCAGAGCAGCTGCTTGCTGATGTACCTCAGCTTGACATTCGCAAAGCAATAGAAGAATCAGAAGTGTCTGTAAATGATTTGAAGGTGACAGCTGGAAAGTTCCTGGGCACGAAACTAGGGTCTCTTTTTTTGTCAGCGGAGAAAAAGATTCCTGCAATCCTCCTTGTCAAGGAGGATGAGTAGTATATTTATACTTTGAAATCATTCCCTCAGTTCCAACTGAAAATTTTTATATTTTTGTAACATTAATGACAAGTGCCTAATTGTTTTTTAATTTTTAAATTTTTTTTTAGCAATATAAGTTGTGCTAAACTGTATTGCATAATCATGTTTGATGTTTATTGATTTTTTAAGGTTCTTAGAAATATTGTAAACCTTGTCTTTTACAAAATAAAAGGCAAAACTTTCTTGAACATGCAAAGTCTTTGTAACATTAATGACAAGTGCTTAATTGTTTTTTCATTTTTTAATTTTTTCTAGCAATATAAGTTGTGCTAACCTGTTTTGCATAATCATGTTTGATGTTTATTGATTTTTTAAGGTTCTTAGAAATATTGTAAACCTTGTCTTTACTAAATAAAAGTCAAAACTTTCTTGACGAAAGTGTGTTTACCCTTGATTGAAGAATGAAATGAACCTTTAAGTACACATCTGCTCTGTTGCAAAATCTGCTGAAAATTATTTTGTATATGCCTGAAATCAATAGGGTATTTCACTCCATTCAAACCGGATCCAAAGAAGAAAAGTATTGCTTCCTGATTTGTTTCCTCCTTGAAGCCGATTGGCTTATGCCAACGAAGTTCTCGGGCACGCCACTAGGGCGGTCGCAGACCTGGCGGTCGGTCCGAGAACTTCGACGGTATCAGCCAATCAGCGTCAAGGAGGAAACAAATCAGGAAGCAATACTTTTCTTCTTTGGATCCGGTTTAAACGAAGTGAAATACCCTATTCCATATAAGGTGATACAAAGTAAATGCTGGAGGGGAAACGGTTTGAAGTATATTGGACAACAAAAATATTATGTACATGAATTACAAAAACATTGAAAAAAGTATTATCTGTATCAGTAGGGGAGGAAGCCTTCCATTACATCAAGTTGAAGTATTCCATTACATTCTTTGGACATTTCTGAATGTAATACACTACTTTTTAGCTTTGGAGGAGGACAAAGAGAGCCACGTCTACCTCTGAACTAAGTGCACTCTGCGTGCAATTGTCCTGGCAGTGCAAGATCAGGTTCAGATTAGGTGCCACTGTTGTCAATTTCATGATGTGCTGCGTGACTCGTGCTGTGTGGCACCTCAGGAATTTTTTTTTCCCTTGAGATCTCTTCCTTGTATACAGCTGATGGTGTGAAAATTCAAGATCTCTTCGGATGTCCACTGCAACCCCTCTTTTGGGAATGTTGAAATCATGAGACGGGTCATCTTGGCAGTTCATGTAATTACTGGACTCGGAAAAATATTTCCCTTCACCGTATAAGTTTGTCACTCAAATCCTCAATAGTTGAAGCCAATGAGAACTCAGCTTTTAATTTTGATTGCTGCGTCTCACTTGTAGGGGTAACATACAATGATCTACCAAAATTTGTCCTACCATCGTAAAATAAATTAAATAAAAATTAAAGTGGAAAAATGCTGTTTTAAAAACATCTACCAATATTTGTCCTACCAGAATAAAAGGAAATATTATTAAAAAGAAAGAAATAATAAAAATATTATTTGAAAAAATCCTCTGAGGATTTCTATAAACATTTTTTTAACAAATTTCTGTGTTTCCAAAATTAATTAATTAATTAATTAATTAATTAATTAATTAATTAATTAAATGAATAATCAATTAATATTAATATTAAATGCACAGAATATTTTGCTGCAAAATAAGAATTCCTTCTCCGCGGTAGCGTCTGTTTGTTTATCACCGTCGCTTTTTAATGCAAGCCATGTAGCGAGGCTACTGAGGTAAATTTCTCATATCGTCCGTCATTCACCTATTGCTAGTTGCCAGTTGCCAGCGTTAACGTGTGTATAACCCTAGCCTTGGTAAACACAAACACATTTCGAGCGCCTTTTCATAGTACTTCCGAGGATAATTGTGTTAATTTATTACTGATTGGTGAGTAATTATTATTAACATGTTTTATGCGTTGATTTTCGTATCAACGCATAGGATATCTTGAAAATCATGTTGCTTGTAACCAAAAACATACGATTCCTAACCTGTTTGCGTGATTCTATATTTTTTTGGCGCAGCTGTCATGCCTCATAAAGCCAAATGTAAGAGGTTTAAACTCAAGAAAGGCCATTAAAAGGCTATGAGAAAGAAAAGGATGAAGGAAGTGTAGTTAGAAGATCAAGGATGTTCAAGTGTCGACTGGGGGAACCTTCTGAATCTGTGAGCTGAATTGCCAGTTTCTGTGGAAACCGAAAAGTACTAGTTTTCCTATTATACCGTCTTCCATTCGAATCTTTTGTTTTTATTTCATTTAGGAACTCAGTGAATCAAGTCAGCCTTCAAGTGTGACTTGCAGAGTCAGTGAATCTCAACTTTAATGATGATCTTGCATCTCCACATCCTTTTGTTGTTGCACTCCATGACCTTCCAACTCGCTATTCATCCCCAATCACTGATCCCCTGGGCAGGATTTCACGTGAAGTAAGTACCTTCTCATTTTAAGTGATGTAAAATGCATGAATATATCAATTGACTCTTTGATTATTTCTTTCAGAGCGCAATGATTTTAAGTCTGAGAGAATGACACAGTCTGAAAGTCCTTCGAGTGATTGTTCATCCAGACTCAGTGAAATGCTTGCAAGTCCCTTAACCAGCAGGTTGGGCTGCTCTCCAGAGCCACAATTTCACCCATTTAAAGTTCCTCGACCTGATCCTGCAGGATACATTTCAGTTCATACGGTAAGTTTTTTTTTGTCTTCACATTTCTATCAATACCGTTTTATGCGACAGTTTGACACCCAATTTTTTTTTCTCTTCAGGATGCAGCTAAGAAAAATTTGTCAATACTTCATGAGGTGCAGGCCAAGACAGATATGTTTTTGAAAGGAAACTGTGAGTGTCTGGTTCGTAATGAGAAGATATATATTTTGTTCTTGTCCAGAACAGAAGACTCAGTGAATCAAAGGCCGTTGATTTTTGGAAGTGATGGAAGTGCCGTTATGAAAGTGCATTGTGTTCCTTTTCCTTTAAATGACTACTTAAAAAATGTTAGGCCAGCCAGACAATTAGACTCCCTGAGTGTAAATTATTGTGTCTATAGGATTGCACAAATAGTGGGCGTTGTGCTACAGTTTGAAATTAGTGTTGCTGTTCCAGAGCCTGAGTTTACTTCAGTTTGATCTGAGTATAAGAGAGGGTTAATTGATAAAAGGTCCCCACAGAGAGTTGTGTTATTCTCAAACAATAAGGTCCCTGCAGAGTAGAATATTAGTTCGTTGTGCAAAGTATAAGTGTGCTGCATGTATTGAATTTTGTAGAAGTGTAAAGTGAAAGGCTGAAAGTATTAATCATGTTGTGTGTATGTTGGGCAAAGTACACTGCTTAAAATGAAATGTTATTGATTTGTACATTAGATACTTTTGTAATTGTAGGAACATTCCCTTACGCAATTTGCACCTTGCTCTCTGCAGGAGGTGGAAACAGCCTACAGAACGCGTAAATCTATGCTCCCCCACCACACATTGGTTACGGACTTCTTCGAGATATTTAAGACTGGACTATCGTTTGCAAAACGCGTTGCACAGGTCAATAGAGTATGAAATTTAGAGTTGCATGGACTAAACGACCTTCGTGAACCTCCCAATCGTACCTATAAAAAGTAAGAAAATGTTTTCACGAAGATGGCGCTGACGATTCTTCCTTAATTTTTCGAGTGTTGGGGGTTTTCAGATAGATTTATTGTGGGTCAAAGCCATACTTTTTGAAAAGCTACTGAGCCTACGCAACTCCAAATTTCATGTTCTTTCGACCCGTGCAAAGCGTATTGCAAACAACACTTGTGTTTCAAAGATCTCAAACAAGTCCAGAACCCCTGTTTTAGGTGGGGGAGCATAGCTTCACGTGTTCTATAGGCCGTTTCCACCCCCTGCTCTCTGGATTGTGTTTCAGGAAAATTCTTTGAAATATTCTGATAGTTGTGTTAAACATTTCATCAACAGTTCTTTGAGATTTTCCGAAGATAAGGTGCTATACAGTATTTCTAACAATTATGTTACAGGAATTGATGAATTGTTTATGATTTGATAAGAAAGGTTCTAAGAACCAAAAGCAACAGCAGGTCTATCAAGTATTTAGTCGCACCTTTGATACATATCTCACAGGGGATAAACGAGTGATGCAACTACATGCAAACTCCACGATTTCCCTAGTACTTTGATAACGAGCAGTGTTTGTGAGACCGCAATCAGTGAAGTGTTTTGGAAATCCCAGCAGCCTTTCATAATCAATTGGAGTTAGGTATTCCTCCTTGCCATTACATTCAACAGGGCGTGTTTTTTCTTGCCTGTAAGAAATGAGTGTTATTGGTGTAAAGAATAATTTTTGAACTGCTTTTTTTATAAATTGTAGAGTAAGTACTTGAGCACTGAGCAGCTACATTTGTGGTTAATGTAGGAACTTTCTGGACTAGTGCCTTTCGGAAAGGCTCTAAGTAATCTTGCAGAGTCATGTTATTTTTGTGTGTTGCCATAAAGCAATAAACTTCAGGAATGTTGAGCCAAAAATATCTTTTACGATTCATCAGTACAAATGACGAAGAGCAACGAATGATTGGGCCACACCCTAAAGACCTGCAGACTGAAGAGACAACGAAAAATCAGAAAATGTCCTTCCTCTTATTTCTCATGTGGTGTTTAATAAATTGCAATGCTTACAGAGTTATTTTTTCTTTAGTTTTAGAATCCATTGCAGCTGTATTTTCAAACAACCAGAAGAGCATTTCTTTAAAGAAGTTTAAGACTCTTGTATATTGGTAGTAGAGAACACTACTGCCAGAGGGGTCTGAAACTGATTCAGTAATTAAAGGCTTGTGTTAATGAAAAGAAAAGCACGCCCAACCCCTACCATCTAGTCCTTTCCTTCGCCAGTTAGCTCTGCTCAGCTCTTCACATGGGCTGCCCCCAATAATGAGGTCAATATGTCCTAATGAAGCAAGTTGATCATTAGTGATTTTTTCAATGTCTCCAACAGGGGTAACTTTGTCTCCAAAGTTGTGCAATTGAACTCTTATGGCACTCAAATCAATTTCACTAGAGAAGTATGCACCAACATCGAGGCCAAGGTACTTTGTCAGAATGTAGTACCCTGTAGAAATACCATCGAAAAGGGAAAGTACTCTTATCTTTGGTTTACCTATATCACAAGGCTGCAAGATATATAAATAACAAATTATAATAAAATATTTGAAAAAAAAAATTGGGGGAAAAACCACTCATAACTGCTTTTGCTCACTTTTATAACAAGTGGACATTCCTGTGATGCTTCTGAAGCACCATGCGATTCATGATAGCATTCTTTTGCAGAAAAACCTTCCACGTCATTACTTTCTATAGGTGCAGTTGACAACTCATTATGAATTCCCTCAGAAGTGGCAGCGGAATGCATATCTTCAACTTCTCTTTGCCCTTCTTCAACTATAACAATATTTAGCTTCTCAACAATCTATGAAGAAACGTGAATTTCATAAATGATATGCGCTCACGGTGTTGTGAACATTTTCAAGTCTGCTTTTTTTTTTTCGGCTGTTTCTTTCTCCTATCAAAGTACGTACCCTTTTCTTGACATAGGGTTTAACTTTCAGTCGCTGGCCTTTGGGTGGGGGCTTCCAGCACTTCCTGTAACCCCTTCTCCTGTAGACCATAGCCACCGATTAGAAAGAACTGAAAAACACTTATAATTAAAATTTGTGTTTTTGGTTGTGATGCCAACGCCGACCATGGTCGGAAGTGTGCTAACACAAGAACGCAAGAATTAAATTTGAACACTTTTATTTTGAGAGGAGCAGCCAGCATACAGCAAAGTCAAGATAAGACGGTCTCCTTCATCAAATAAAAAAATGTAAAAACAATTAAATGAGCTGTCCTTTAAATTCAGGCAAGAAAGGCTCTGGTGTTAACTCTGTTGACGCAGAAGCACTTAGTTCAAAGTTATAATTTCTCTAGGTACTAAATAAAGTTACTGCTGCATTCTTATAAGTATCAACCGTTCCTTAATAAACCCATCCCTACCAAAACTCTCCAGTAGCACTTATAAGAAACAAGTTTTGTTCATACTGCTTCTTCAAGAGTAACTTCAAGTTGATGCCACAATAATTTCATTGGCATGCATTTATTGTGAGAGGGGCAGCCAGCTTACAGCAAAGTCAAGCTTGGAGGGTCTCCTTCATCAAATAAAAAAATATGGAGGAGACAATGAAATAAGGTGGTCTGCTTTATGTGCATTGAGGTTGGAGATAGTGCAGTGATTGACACGCTTACAGTACCTCCATTTTGATGTAGTTTATTTGTTTAAAATATATTGTTTTGTGCACTTTTACTTTTTTCCTTGGCTACTTGAAACAAGTTACAGAACAAATTGTGACGTACTTCTTTGACTAGCCCTCCCGACCACTCTTGAGGTCATGGATACTAAGGGGAGGTAATAGTCACAGGCACCTGTCAACTTCCATGTTTCTCATGTTTTTATGATAATTACACGTTCAACAGAGTTCCTAAATTTTAATAACTATTAATTACATTTGATTTCTTTAAAAACAAGGAAAAAACACGCAAAGCCTATGCTTCAATTTGACCATCCCTTCTATAATTCTGGGCATGGTTTCACAGAAAGAGAAACATTAACAGTTATAACTACTTGCAGCTTCATGTAATATACCAAGTGACTCTTCTGTATTGAATTTTACTTATTTTCCTTCATGACTTCTAATCGACGGTGTACTGCCTCTCTGAGAGACTCACAGTACTCAGCCCAACTCAATCTTATTGCAACTCATTTGCCTGTTAAAATGAATACGAAAGTAAAAATGCTGGGCAGATGCAAGTCTATTTGCTGAAGACAAAGTCCTCCAAAAATGTCTGGGAAGACAATTGCTAGGTTATTATAAATACACATCAATAAAAGGAAATGTTTAACAAAGTGCACACATCAGGTCCAAGTTACAGTAGTTTGCTTTACTCTGTTGAACATGATTTCATTCAGAGAAAAGCAAATGAGAAAAGTGTTATAAATCTACGTTTCACAACAACAAATATATTTAGCTGCTAAAAAAAGTTACAATCATAAAAACATTAAGAAGGAACAAAATCACCACATTCCTTACAGATCAGTGATTGTTTTAGGTCGACTTGCTTCGTACTTTACATGAAATCAGTACAAAATGATGATTTGGGATTCATACAACAAAGTACCCAATACATAACAGTTTAGTCACAACATGGTAAAAATGGCAATGATATTAACAAACAAAAGAAGAACAAAAAAAAATTCTTGTATAAATGTTCTGTATGTGATTACTACGGTAAGACAACTGCACATACACAAAGCATAAGAACACAATGCCAGTGTGATGAAATCTAACAAATATGTATACAAAAAATAACAACTTGCAATTATAATTATACCATTGCATTTTCCCATAAAAGGGTAGTAGACAAATCTTCACAGATCTTCAGCTTGAATAATATTCAGGGTTGTCCTTTGCCTTCACTACTTTCTTCCTTCGCTTTACTGATTGCTGCAATCTTTCCAATGCCTGGGCATAGTCTTCCTTTGTTTTTAAATTCAGTTTTGCGTTATTCAACTGCCTCTTGTAGTGCTTTTCTAAGTGTGTAGAGCTACCACGTATCAGTGATGTACAAACTTCACACATAGTTGCAGTGGAGCTTGCACACACTTTGGTGGGATACAAAGTTTCTATCTGATTGAGAAGAGCTATTGCTGAATCCGGATGTTGAGCCCTCACATGCTCTACGAGTCTCCTTCTGTGATCCCTGTATGCACTTTTACATTCGGGTACAGGGCATTCGAAGGTTTTCATGTTCCTTGCAGTTACTGTCTGTGGTGAATCACTTTTGGATGACTCCTCTTCTTTTTCCTGCAAGCAATCAAAACCAAACGTTTTCACTGTCTCATAATAACAAAATAAAGTAGCACCTAAAGAATGCAAGAAGCTTCTAAAATCAAGCACACACAGTTCTGCCTTTACAGGCAATGGTTGAAAATACACGCAAAGTTACAGAAAAGAAGAGCCTTCATAATAATTATCATGATTAAGAAATAGAAAACAATACCTTTGCATCATCTTCATTCTGTAACTTGCCAACTGAATATTCGCACAGCGACTTTAGCATTTGGGGAAAGAACGCAGCCACCAAAGGCTTCATGTCCAAATGGATGGACTCATCACCACTGATATAAAGAAGTCGGATGTCAACTACTACAGCAATCAGCAACATATCGCATAAAGGGTTTTAATTATGCTGTTGGTCTTTATCCAGCCTACGAAAGAAAGTAAAGCCTAACGTGCGTATTTTCTTGTAATATTTTGCTTGGCACTTATCTCTTCTCCTGATGTAGTCGGGTTTCACGTAAAAATTACAAATAACGAAATAACAAGAAAACTAAGATTTTTTCGGTGTTGTTACGGACGAATTTCCGCTTACACATCTGACGAGCGCAAGATACGTATCCATTTACGTATCGTTTGGCTTGTCTAAATTGTCTCGTCGAATTTGTAGGCTGGTTTTTTGACTATTTTATTTAGATTGTAAGTTCAGGAATCAGGAAGAATGCAACTGGTCTTCAGTAACCCTAGATAACGAAAAGAAAAGTACGGTGCCAATATTTTTTGTAATATTTTGCTTGCCTCTTCTTTCCTTCTCCTCTTGTTGTCATGTTTTACGTAAAAATTACGAGTCACGAAATAACAAAAAATCTTAGTATTTTATTACGTGTGTGTTGAAACGGAAGAAAACCCGCTTACACATCTGACGAGCGCAAGATACGTATCCATTTACGTATCGTTTGGCTTGTCTAAATTATCTCGTCGAATTTGTAAGCTGGTTTTTCGACTATTTTATTTAGATTGTAAGTTCAGGAATCAGGAAGAATGCAACTGGTCTTCAGTAACCCTAGATAACAAAAAGAAGAGTAAGGTGCCAATATTTTTTGTAATATTTTGCTTGCCACTTCCTTCCCTCTCCTCTTGTTGTCATGTTTTACGTAAAAATTACGAGTCACGAAATAACAAAAATTCTTAGTATTTTATTACGTGTGTGTGTTGAAACGGAAGAAAACCCGCTTACACTTGTGACAAGCGCATGATACGTATTTACTTACGTCTGTTTTGTCGAGCGAAACTATCTGGTTTCATTTGTAAGCTGGTTTCACGCCCGTTCTACCGACAGTTTGTTGGCTTACCTTATGTTAGTTATGCTGTCGGTCTTTATCCAGCCTACGAAAGAGAGTAAAGCCTATAACATGCTTATTTTTGGGGGGTAACATACAATGATCTACCAAAATATGTCCTACCGTCGTAAAATAAATTAAAGGAAAATGAAAGTGAAAGAATGCTGTTTTTAAAACATCTACCAATATTTGTTCTACCAGAAATAAAATGAAAAATTAAAAATCAGAAAGGAATAATAAGAATATTATTTGTAAAAACCCTGGTGCCGTGGGGGAAAATGCACGGAAAAAAATCCTACCAAAAATATTTATAAAAAATCAACAGAAATTTTTTTTTTTTCTTAGGATTTTTAAAACGTTTGGTAGATGATTAATTGGCAGGATATTTTATCCTTCATTTTTCCCCACGGCACACAGTGGAGTAAAATCGAAAAAAGAGGGTCATAGCTAAAAAATGCTGGGATTTGCGCAAAAATTGGTTTGTGTTTGGGGTAGGCGGTTGAAGTGTGCATGACCGATTCCTGATATCCGTTTGCACCTCCCGGGTCATCCTGGGGGTGTCATCGGGGACCTCATGAGGTCGCCGATGACGCCCTTCTTGAAAATTCCTATCCTGAGATTGTCGAGGGTCCCCGATCGATTCCCGGTGTCCGTTTGCACCTCCTGATTTAACCTGGGTGTTTCAACGAGGACCTGACGAGGTTTCAGATGACGGCCTGCCTTGGGCGCGCACCAGTGCACCACTAGTGGCTACAATGCGCGACACCATGCAACAAATCGTATGTCCTATTTTGGTCTATGAGGTCTCCGATGACACTCCTCTCAGGTTGATCCAGGAGGAGTGAACGGACACCGGGAATCAATTGGGTGCACTCGAAAACCGGAGGGTAGGAATTTTCAAGAAGGACGTCATCGGCGACCTCATGAGGTCTCCGATGACACCCCCAGGATGACGCGGGAGGTGCGAATGGACACCGTGAATCGATCGGGTGCCCTCAAAAACCTCAGCATACCAAATTTCAAGAAGGGCATCATCGGCGACCTTATGAGATAATGAGGTCTCCGATGACACCCCCAGGATAACCTGGGAGGTGCAAACAGACACCGGGAATCGATCGGGGACCCTCGACAATCTCAGGATAGGAATTTTCAAGAAGGTCGTCATCGGCGACCTCGTGAGGTCCCCGATGACACCCCCAGGATGCCCCGGGAGGTGCAAACGGATATCAGGAACCGATCAAGCACACTTCAACCCCCACCCCACCCCCCACCCCCAAACACACACCATTTTTTGTGCAATTCCCAGCATTTTTTAGCTATGACCCTCTTTTTTCGACTTTACTCCACTGTGTGCCGTGAGGGAAAATGCAGGATAAAATATCCTGCCAATTAATCATCTACCAAACGTTTTAAAAATACTAAGAAAAAATAAAATTTCTGAGGATTTTTATAAATATTTTTGGTAGGATATTTTATTCTGCATTTTCCCCCACTGCACCAGGATTTTTACAAATAACATTTTTATTATTCCTTTCTGATTTTTAATTTTTCCTTTCATTCTGGTAGAACAAATATTGGTAGATGTTTTAAAAACAGCATTTTTTCACTTTAATTTTCCTTTAATTTATTTTACGACGGTAGGACATATTTTGGTAGATAATTGTGTGCACCCCCAATTTTTTTGTAATATTTTGCTTCGCACTATTCTATTCTCCTTATGCAGTCAGGTTTTACGTAAAAATTACGAGTAACGAAATAACAAGAAAAATAAGAATTTTTGGGTGTTGTTACGGACGAAAACCCGCTTACACATCTGACGAGCGCAAGATACGTATCCATTTTCGTATCGTTTGGCTTGTCTTAATTGTTTCGTCGCATTTGTAAGCTGGTTTCACGTCCATTCTATCATTTCTTTTATTGTTTTTTTTTTTTTCCTGCGAATGTTTTCAGGTCTTGCACGTTTTATTGAATGGCATGTCAATAAAATTATGTAGATGTTTTAGTGTTTGCGTTTTCTTCTTTATGTTAACACAACCCATTTCCTTCTGTAAATCATTCCTTTATGTTTCAATACCCCGAAAATAACGAATTGGGGTCAAGGAGAGTCATTGATATTGCAGGCTTTTTTTTTGGATACTTTTCAGACCTTCTGTCACACGTGCCAGCTCTCAAAATAATTAATTTTGAAGTAAAAATCTGTCTTTTAACTTTTGCATGGAATACGGGAATATCACGCAATAGATGTCGTAAGTGACCGGAGCCAAATATGAGAATCCTGCAGAGGCAAGGGATCACCAGTTTAATTACAAAAAAAAACCTACAAAACAAATAGGTGCTTGATGTGGGATGCTTGCGTTCGCTCAAATTAACTGCCGTCTCTTCAAAGTGCTCAGAGATTTAAACAAAAAATGAGGGGGAAAAAACACACACACAAAAATAAAACCGGGGCCTACATTTATCAGAGACCTCCGTAAATTTCCGAGGGGACCACGAATTCAATCTCGATGAGCTGCATTCCTTTGCAGCGGTCCTATTAATGAGGAAGTCTTCTGTCAAAGATGGCTGTCAGAATCGCGATCCGTTTGAATTTCGCGCTGTTCGCGTGGTATGAGAAATTTTGATAACAGCGTTCAAGGCCTGACAGCTGGCAGCCTAACCAAGTTCAGATCTTTATCCGTCTACATCCTGGAATTGACATTAGTTTCAGCTCTCCAAGCGACTTCTATCGCTTTCTGCAACCCATATAGTTAGAATTTTCATATAAACCAGAATGACTTAGGGATAATTTCTTTGAAATCGCTTTTCAAAAATGCGAGGTGGAGACACGGTCGCCATCTTGGTAGGCTGCTGCCACTTGCTGTCTGAAACAGGGACCCGTGCAAGACTATTCTGCCTGGCGCCATTCCCAGAGCTCCCCGGAAACTTTTCAGACTGATAGTACCGTCCGCTGAAACAGTTACCTGCCGCCATGGCTGTGAAGACAGTGGAGTGAATGGAGTGCATACTGACTTTTCAACAACTGAAGTGAAATCCGTGCTCGAGGTATGGTACTGTAAATCTTAGGTATTATTGTCATTGATAATTTTCACTTGGTTATGTGGTCAATGAAATTGAGTATTTGTGTGTTTTTTTGTGAGTGATGATTTTTTGTAATTTAGGTGGATAATAATTGGTTAGCTGACATGAAGTCCAACATTGAAGCAGTTTCGCAGCCTAAGCCATGTAATAAGAAACATCAGGAGTTACCAGCAGATGTGAACCCCATGCCAAGGATATCTGTTGAGAGGCGCCGTCTCCTTGAATGTCCATTGTGTGGGATGCCATTCAGATCGTGCAAAAACCGGTACCAGTCTCTAGTTAGTCACATTAAGCGGAGGCACAGTCATTGTGAGAAGCGACTTCTGCGAATAGTGCACAAAAAGTATGTGGTGGATTCATAGATCCTTGCACATGAGACAGCATTATACAAGAAACTGTTAATTTGAATAGGAGGTGTTAAGCCGCCGCCTTCAACCTAAAGTTTTAGGTTTTCAAAATTTTGATCCTGAAGCAAATTATTTCTCCTAGGTTCATCATGGCCTTTCTTAACACTAGGTAGATGTACGCTAGACACCGTCTCTCGTAACAGGCTTCGCGATAGATCGCGAAACACTGCTACGCTGCGACGGGCCTGCGGACATCTACCTAGGCCTGCGGCGCTGTCGAGCCTGCATGATTTAAGATTTACTCGTTTTAGCCAGGGGGCTGCCGCCCCCCGGACCCCCGCTTTTCTTTATTTAAAAAAGGGCAAGGAGGCTGCCAAACAAACAAAATTTTTGCCCCAAGGATCGCATCTCGACAGATTACCCTGAAAACGACATCCAACATGCATTTTGACGACTTTTCGTCCACATTTACCGCTGTAGCGGCTAAACAGTAAGAGATAGAGCAAAACGGACGAAATTTTCGTCCAAAAGGCCGCAACTCGCCGAGATACCCCTTAAGACAGCATAAAATTTTGTAATTTTAAAAATCTATTTTTTAAAATAATTAAAATCAATTTTTAGCAGGGTCAATTTTTGAGCTAGAGTCTTCATATTTGAACTCGTCCGAGATTTTTAGGCCAAGAAGCTACAGTAAAAATTTCAGGTCGATATCTTAACTCGTTCTCGAGTTATCGTGCGAACAGACACACAGACAGACAGACAGACACACAGACAGACACACGGACCTTGAACTTTTTTAGCACTCCAGTGGCGTAATAGGCTTCGCTATCGCTCAGCCAATCACATTGGTTTCCATGTATTTCTTTCTGAACACAATTGCTTTTGAAAGTTTACGTGTAAAGAACGAGCTTGTAGTTTTAATATCAAACATGTTTGATACTCGGAAAGCCTTCTACTTTTAATTGACATCTTTGCTTCTTGTTTTACTAGTTTTCATTTTCATGACATTTTGTATTCAGTGAAATTTAACTACACATATCTGGAAAATTAGAAGAGTAGTTGTTTGCACAATGTCATTCCTTTCAACATGCGTAGTTTTATTTTTAACACCTATGATTGTGTTTCAATACAAATTGAAGTACACACATGCTTAAGTGTGCAATGTACTACATGTAGGAGGGACTTTCCATTATTTTGTTCTTCTCGTTGGTAGAAGTTATGCAGCGAAACTGAGAGCGCATTAAGAAGTTCCTCCGTCTTCCTGCGAAAAATAAAGAAACAGTAATATTTGCCACTCAGATAAAAATCTGTAATCTCCAGACTGTTACATTGAACATACTCATTCCTGGATGTTGTGCAAATCCTTATGGATGACGATACCTTCAGAGCATTCAAGAGAATAGACTCCATGCAAAAAAAAAATGATCGCACTTTCCAGGGAATATAGATTTGAATTCCACCTCATCAGCAGCAATCTGGTAAAATATATATTGGGGATTACTCTCTCCTAGTGTCATTGCACACTGCGGGTGCGTAAGCCTCACACATACCACGTTAACAATCATCTGTCTTTGGTGATGTAAGGAGGCGTCAGCATCATTGAAAAGATTAATGCCAACTCCACTTTGAAAACACAGTGATTGATTTAGATACCTCAGCTTGTCTCTGACCACTTTGTCAATGAGGTAAAAGCTGCATTTCTGGACAGCAAACCTACAATCACCATACAAAATAAAATGCAGCAATACAACACATTTTGAAACAGAAACCAAGCACTGCAAAAGTGCTGCAGTCCTTACCACATGATTTTTCTGCCCCTTTCCAACATTGAACTTATTTGAGGAAAGCTGTAGTCGTTTTGGAGCTCAACAACAAAATGACATCTACTTCCAGCAAAGAGGTGTAAGAGAGCAGCTCCTGACTTCATATTACTGCAGTCAGGAATACAATTCGTTATTGCCTGGTAGGCCTCATAACTGCAGATATAAATATTGAAGGCGCCCCAATCAAACTCTAACACAGGCTGGCCTATTATTACGTGACGAAGAAATCCAGATTCTTTGGGCCACTCAGTACACTCTTCGTATTTAACTTCCACACCGGGACTCAGAAGAACATCACATTCTGCGACTTCAGACTTTGGTGTCAATAAAACTGTATCAACAGTGCATGCAAAACTTTCTCTCCCACTATCGCTGTCCATTTCCCGCACTGAAACTGGAGAAATTGAAATTAGTGCCTGAAAGCATCATAGAGTACTGAGGTTAGCGCGCGCATCAAACACAACAGAACCACGAACCACCTCACAATGCTGTCATTCCAATCTGGTCCGATAGACATTGCTATTCTAGAGAGCGTACCGCGTTACTTTATGTAGAGCTATGAGTAATGTACGCGCTATACGACATACCTATCACCAATCTTGTAGATTTGCCTTTCCTTTGCCGTCTGCTTCTGCTACTGCGATCTGCGATCCACAGTCCACAGTCCTCGTCACCGCCTCCTTGATGATTGTGATGAGAAATTCAGCCTCGAGCATCGTATGGGGCCCAGTGTGGCCAGACTTCGCGATTTGTCGTCAAGTGATTTGTCGTCCAGTTGGCGATTTTTGGCCCGGTTTGGTGACAGTTTGGCGACTGGCGACTGTATTTAACAGTGGCGATTTTCTTGGCGATTTTGATAAAATTCACAGTTTGTAAAGAAATTAACGATTTTTTTTTCAATATTTCGGTAATTTTGTATGAAGTTGCCAGAAAATTGGCGACTGCTTTGAATATTTCACGTTTGTCTGGCGATTTCCGTGTGTTTAGTGCATATTTGGCGATTTAGTCATCAGTGAATTTTCAATATAGCACCAAAATCCCGGGCCGTGATTGGCGATATTTTTTTTTGGCGACTCCAAATCTTTGGTTGCGACTTTTGGCGATTCGAGCTTCTAGACCCCACATAACACATGGACGCAAATCTAGTGGACCAGTTTTCATCAAAAGTCTTCTTGAAGAATTTGAATGTCTGTACCCTAAGAAGAGAAAGGAAAATACCAGTGGACATGTGTGCTAAGTGTGTAACCAGCTCATTTCTGGCAGTTGTACTTACTCAGAGAAGCAATATTGTCGCAAAGCAAACTGTGATAAATTAGATGATAGCATGAAGGCGGAATACTTGGAGGCATATAACAATCTGCAAAATGTGGTGAAAAGAAGGCGGAAAATTATTCAGAAAAGCAAAACTTAGCATCTTATTATTTTCTTATACATTCTTGTATGAATTCTGTATTTTTCTGTGATGTGTTGTGTTTGTAAGTGTTGTTTCATTTCTACAGTGGCACTTTTTCCTTCTTACGATATGTTGTGTGTTCCACATGACTGCATTTATTTGAAGTGTTTATGAAGTACACTTTTATATCTGAAGTGAAAACCGCTATACAATGGTCTTACTATTGTAATAAAAAGACAGGCTTGGGATGTTGTATGTATTTCACATAGACAGCAGTTTTAAAATTTTTTTAAAAAAAATCTTAGAAACCTCCTTGCATTGTGCTTTTTGGTCCTGAGTTATGTTTAAGCAACCTTCTGTTATCTCTCCTTCCTTCTTCATATTGATCTGTCTTGTAATCTGCCATGTGCTTTTATGAAGAGAAATGATGTATCTTGATCTGGTTAGATATGCCAGGCAAGTGCCAGATCAAAATTGTGTTCTTTTCCACTATGTCTTTCGTAATTTTTTCATAGTTCAAGAGAGTATTGTAGGGGGCAATCATTGCGAGTACGTGTTCGACTGTCACCAAAATGCCCTGCTTGTGAAGTTCAGTCAGGTCCATTGTCTTATCCGATCCGCCTATTTTTCATAAGGCATTTTGAAGCATTTTTTTAATTTTTCAGTTTTGTTGTAGTTATTTTGCAGTTTCAATTTTTAAATACGTGTTTAAAACTTAAGTTATTCCCTTAACAACAACCCACTAAATTGTTACTTACTATTTCATTCGAAGCCTGTCTATCCGACGCTAATGTAGTCCAGCTTGCTTGTAAATAGTTCCAATGAACATGAATATAAGTATAAGAAAATCTTATTGCTTGTATAACTTATTACATAACAATGTACAAACAATATATATAAATATATAAGAAATCGTACCCTAACCACCCATGCCCAGAATTATCAACTAGCTGGTTTAAAAGTAGTTGGTGAGCCATGAAATCAAAAAGTAAAATAACTTCTAGAGCAAAGCCTCTGTGGTGGTAGAATACAATTCCTAGTTCTAAAAGTGTCCCTCTACAATCAGTATAAGAAGAATTTTAAGCTTAATCCAATAAAAACAAATCATTTAGGTGAAATAAATACTTTTCAGTCCCTTCTGCGATTCATGTTTTAACAGTATGATTCCAAAGATCCTCAATCCTCAAAGATCCTCATCCTCTATGTCTTTTTTAAGCTCTAATTGGTGAAAATGTTACTTGTAAATTCAGATGATGAATTGACATTACTTCAAGTACTCAATTGTCACTGATGCTCAAAGTCATGAAACTCGCATTTAAAGAAATGTTTTGCAGTACAAGGCTCTAAAGAGACAAAATTGAGACAGAACTTTCATGTGATTCATAGTATGCAAGACCTAATCAACTAATTGCCAAGCAAATTGCTTTTTCTGAACATAAAATGCTGCCATGATTTTTCGACTCATCTGCTGTCTTACAATTATGTGATAAATTATTCTGTAAACAGTCTGAAGATAGGTCTCAATTAAAGAAAAAAATTGAACTTTATAAGTAACCATGTTTATTGACAATGAAGCCAACCAGTCGTAAAACGAAAGAAAATAAAAACTGTTTACACAATTCAAGCATAGAGTATTCAAGCAACGGATTGTGTCTCAACGTTAACAAAACCATTACAAACAAAAATTAGTATACAGGCAAACTAAGAATAATAACATTCAAAATTGAATCACGAGGAACAAGAATTCAAGTGGGGAACAGACTGCGAGTAAACTCGAGAAAACCATGACAATCAAAAATAAGTGCACATGCAAAAGAAGAATACGAACATACAAAATTGAATCACAAGGAACAAGAATTCAACTCAGGAACAGACTGCGAGTAAACTTTCTGACAAGAGAATGTTTACTGTCTATTAAAATAAAACAACCACATAAACACAGCAGTGTGAAATTTGAAGTATTAAGGAAACATATCAATAAAACAAAACATACATTTATGAGTAGAAAAGGTTAATCTTAACTTCAAGTGAAACAATAGAAACATGCTGCATAAACTTTCTCACTAAAGAAAAGTATTACGAAAGAACAATGGATTTACAATACTAAGCTATTCTTCAAAAATTTTAAAATTACAAGAGAAAGCCCAGAGTCTCCATCAGTCATCTCTGACAACCTGCATCACCTTTACCTCTGCCTTGCAGTAAAGGCATTGAAATTCAGAAGTGAAATAATAATGCTCTTAAAAAAAACCTTTTCACACATTTAAAGTAATGAGATTGTGTCCCAATTCCGTTCATTCAATAAAACCAGTACGAGTGTTTATGATTATCTCTTATCCACTTAAATATCAGAAAACAAAAGAACTTCAAAATTTAAAAAGAAACACACCAAAACAAAGCTTACACATGAAAGACATGCAGGACTCTTTATGCACTTACATTGATAAGAAGCAGCCATCCCGTAACAAGATCGTAACAGTCCGCATTTAGGCACTTTGATAGCCTTTTCATTTTAATAGACTCATCACGGAGGCGATTAACACATAGCCGACAATACTTGGCATGTCCACAGGGCTTGAGCAAATAGTTACCCTTCCAAAAGTTGCACTCGCTGCTCCTGTCCTTTGGCGAACTGGCAATAACACTGGAACCCTTCGGGGCTTCAGGCACAGAAGCAGAGAAATCCTGATCTGCTTTCTTCTCTTTCTTTGGACGACCCGGGCCTCCTATGAGGAAAACAAAAGAAGTTAAAATTTGGTGTCATGCAACGAAATGAGGCAGACAGTCAAAGCAATGGACTAACATTTCACAGTTACCCGCTGGCCGATGCCCACTTGCGATGCGACTACCTGCGTATACCTGAGTCGACCCAAAAAAGTGACCACTTGCGACGCGCTGCTCAAGGGCCGGTCCCTAATCGGGCAGCAGACGGAATACGGCACTCCGCTGTGATTTGTGCCCACTTGCGATGCGGGGAGGGGAGGGGGCGATATGTGCCCATTTGCGATGCGCCGTATGGGTTGCCTAAGGTAACTTTACACATCATTACTAAACAGAAAACTTATTTTGTTTCCCTTATTTTCAGCTATCCTCCTTCACTTTGGGCGCGGGCACCAACATTGGACGACATTACTACGACTAACACTGCAGAAAGTTTCCATTCACGTTACAATGACGATCACTCATCATCTCACCCAAACATTCATGTAACATTACAATCATTACTTGACTTACAAGAAGAGACGTACTTGACTGACAGGACTATTAGGGCGGGGATATGGGGAAAGGCGAGGAGAGAAACAGTACAGGTTAGGGGAAAAATTGTAGCTTTATATGATAAGTTTGACAAGGAGACCATAAGTGTTTCTGAGTATTTATTTGCTGTTGGTGATGCAATCGCCGAGTCCAAAGTCAGGACAAATTAATTGATTTTACTCATGAGTATTTTAATAATATTTTCTGTACCTGTACTCTTTACCTATAATGAATAAAGTTTATTTCCTCATACTGATGCCATTTCTTGCTCCATCATGTGAGAGTTCGCGCCCGGCTCCCAGGCAGTAGGCAACCCATGCGGCGCATCGCAAGTGGGCACTTTTCGCCGGAAAGCTCGTCAGCCTCCTCCCCCTCCCTTTTGGCCGCATCGCAAGTGTCCACTTTTCGCCGGAGAGCGTGTCAGCCCCCTCCGCTCCGCTCCGCATTTACGCGCCGGTCCCCGGCCCCTTAATCCCTTGAGCAGGTAGGCGCATCGCAACGCATCGCAAGTGTCCACCTCCCTATCCGCTTTCTTCTTTGCTAGCTTGTAGCCCCACTTTGCGTTCTGAAAACAAGAGTTTCATGATGAGTCACAACGTGGAAATTAAAGTTAAATCCAGGTGCATAGAATAGCTTACTAGCTTACTCTTTTGAGAAGGCTGAAAGCAATCTGAATCTGAGGACGAGTCGCTGATTTCTACTTCCCATGGCTTCACAGCCACGTTCTGCTGGCTCATCATGGGTCCTACAGGAAGAATTGTGTAAAATGTACATTAAGGAACCCTTTTAAAAATGGCTTACCCAATCACAGATTACTAATTAATAAAATTTATTGTAATGCAAATTAACAGTCCATTAGCTACTGAAATATTATGAACAGTTACTGGAAATTTGGATTGAACTTCAGCTGAATGCATTCTAGATTGAAATGTAATGGCCAATTGAGTGAAGATGTTGTTGCCTTTAATTACTAGAAACTGACATTGATGAAAAAAAATAAAAATAGAAGAAGTATGCATGTATAACATTTTAATGTAGCATATTACGAGGCAGGGTTTTAAGAGAATTGACGTGTTCACCGATTAATGCTCAAACCACTAGCATCTGATGCAAGAAGTGATATGCTAAATATATCACAAAAATGATTTTGCAATCAATATGTTAGTGAGAGTGTCATGGACGTTAAAAAAGATATAATTGTTTCAGAGCAGAGTAAGAAAATTTCAGGTAGAGAAATTAACGCAGAAAACACAGGGAGGCACAGATACCTTGAGGCCAGCTGTAATACATGGGATTGGCATGGGCGGCGGCAGGTCCCATGGGCCCCCAGGGGACCATCTGCTGGTGCTGGGCTTGCGCAGCACTTCCAGCGGCCTGATAAAATAGGAGGTGCACAAGTGTGAGTTTCATGGCAATATTGGGAGGTCCACTGGAATTTTTAAGAGCCGTAGTAATGAATGAACATTTGTCTGAATGAGAGACAGAAAAGCAATCTGAGGGGGCGGCAGAGGAACGAAACTTGAGCGGTCCAACGATAATCAGTCAAATTGTATGACTTTTAAAGAGGACTGATCAACGAAAACGAGGTGTGCACTCCAAGACAAAGTGTGCAAGCTCGCGTTAGCTAACCCGGGCTTGAGTCTCGCCTATGGGCATGCCCCAGAAGGTTAGGGACGCTGGGGTTGAAACATACCGACACATACGGCGACCTAAAGGATACGGGGAAATTAATTATGGATAACTTACTGCTGAAGGCGCACTGTGCCGCTTAGTTTTGCGGTTATTCATTTTTTTTCACACGGAACCACGAAACACGAAGAAGCACGTTCTGACCAGTTCTGACGATGGGCGGGGTCTGGGAGATGGCGACTATGGCGAGCGAAGGAGGAGGAGGAGGAGTCATCACTGCACTGCACTGACTGATGTTTCCATTCTCTCCGCTAGGGGGCGCTGCCTCGATTCGGCGAGCCTGACTTATAATTTAAATGTGTTAGAGAAAGGACGTGTTGTTATTCGCGTCACCAACTATGGCCGACCCGAAATAATTCTAGTTATTCCGCAGCGAACCTAATAACTCAGCTACCCAAGAAAAGTTGAGCGTAGATTTATTACCTATTACTGACCTACCTCTCCTCCAAGTGGCGGAAACGAGCATGGAGAGGTGGTGGTGGGGGTCATTTCCGGTGCGCCTGTGCGTTTAAATATACATCGAGTCGACTAGTATCACCGACTGGTACCACTGACTAGTGCCTCGTCTTAGTACTCACGACAGTCTGATAAGTCGGGGATACTAGCTCTTGGCAAAGCCAACGGTCTCGTCTTAAATAATAAAAAAAAAAAAATTTGAGTACTAAGAAAAATATAGAAAGCTATAACTTATGTCTACAAAGTATGCCAAATTGAAAACTTAAAGTTAGAAAGAAAATGATCACAGCCCTTAAGAATGAATATATTAAAATTGTGTTTAGTATTATCTTAAGATTGTTATCTATCTAACCTAACCTAACCTAACCTAACGGGGGTGGGCACTATAATTTTCCTGCTGATAACAGTTTAAACTAATTAGAGCTCAAAAAAGTGCTTCTCTCCATTCTCTGATGGTGCAAAGATATCAAATTGTGCTAGTTCTGGTTAAACTCATATAGACATTGTTTCACAATATGTTTTTACCATATTAAAATCCCAAAAAAGTGTTCATAACCTTTTTTTTATTGTTTATATAAACAAAGTAACAAAAATAGAGGTATATATAGAAAATAATAAGTATAGATATGAAATGACAAGTAATATCACAAGGCAATAAACAGTTGACTAATCCAAAACATGGAATATAACAAACAAAGTAATAGTATGTCATACAGCGACAAGTAATATCACAAGGCATTTAACAGTTAACAGCTTGTTTGTCCAAAACACAACAGTTGACTAGTCCAAAACAAGGAATATCACAAACAAAGTAAATAAATACATATGGCAAACATAGATTTAGTTGGACTTAAACTTCTTGAGAGGACTTGGCGTAGAAGGGCCACTTGATTCGTCGCAATTTGGGCATTTAACTGAAATCAATCAATAAATAAATCAATCAATAAATTAGGTATACATTTTCTAAAACTATAATACACACACATCAAAATTAATTCTTACCTCCAAAAACCTTAACTCACCAGTACACTTTCTGTACTTTTCTTTTAAATGCACTAACTTCTCTTCTTGATAATCCACAACAGCTTTTCGCATTGAAAAAATGTTTGCCAGATCAACTCCATCTAAATCAAATGGCAATGCAGATCTTTGACTGCTTTCAGACTGCCATTTGTGATAATCCAGTATATTCCCTCCTTGCTAACATAAATAATAATACCCAATAACACTAAAACTAACAACATAGAACACATACTTATTAACTACTTACCTCCAAAAACCTTAATTCATCATGATAATTTTGGTACTTTTCTCTTAAACCCTTTAACTTTTCCTTCTTAAAATCCACAATAGCTTTACGCATTGATAGCACGCACCTGTTCGTCATCATCATAACTAACACTCTATCGTAACTAGGGCTTAAAAAATGTAAGAAATTTATTTTTTTTACGTAAGATTGGTAAAATATAGGTAAAATACGGTAAAATTAGGTAAAATTGGTAAAATTATAGTTTATTGAACTATTCATGGTTAGTTTAGTCTCTTTTCGCATTATTCCTTCTTCCTGGTCGGGTTTTTATGTAAATCACTTCTATCGCGTCGTTATTCTTATTAGTGCCTGAAACTAACACTATATTTGATACCTAGCAAGAAGACGAGTGCATGTAAATTTTAAATTTCGCGCTAGACGAGTTCGGATCGCGTCACCGCTCTTGCATAAGGCAGCGCCATGACTTTCGGTTTGTTGTTGTCAGTGATAATTTGTTTCATTGATAGAAGTTGCCTTGCCTTCTATCATTTCTACACCTTGTCATTGCCACATAATATTTTCAATTTTAAGTAAAAAAAAAGTAAGTAAGTAAAAAAAAAAATTACCTTGTAATAGACCATATCGGTAAAGCGCCGGCGGCCATCTTTGAGAAGAAGAACAGAAAGAAGAAGCAAGGGTCGGTATGAGAAATGTATGGTGCGACGTCGTTTACGTTCTCTGGCAGCTAGGCGCGCGTCTATGGCCTCTGTGATTAATATGTAGAGTGTTTTAAGGTGAATTACTGAAAATATGAGGTGTCAAGTGAAATATATACGTGAAATGGAATATTATGAAGTAACGAAGCACTTTAAGATATAAGATTATTCTCGCGTTTCACTTTCTGGAGAAATATGGAGGTTTTATAACCAGAGTTAACCTCATGTGTCATCCGCGATCATAGTTATACACGGCAAAAAAAAGTGCAGATAATATTGGTGGATGGGAAAGACCCATAAATATCTTCAGATTTATTTTAGAATCCATATCAACGGCTCTTTATTTGTATGGATAAATTTTTTGTTGGAAGGATGAGTGATTGTTCACCTGCTATTCCTGTTTTATTTTATTTTTAGTTTATTTTTAATATTTTATATATTGGATTGTAATATTAAGATGATGCGTGCCACCAAGTCAATAGAGGAGCCCGATGTGGTGCTGTACATGGATCCCATTCCAGTGGGATGGTCTGGTGTTCCACATAGGGACAAGGGCTTCGCCAATTTCGAGTTGACGTCAGTCTGCAACACTCTTGTACAGGTTTGGGAAGTAATAATTGAAGTTGCCTATTTTTCATAGTATATTTACTTCTATTTCTTAAGTGTTTTTGTTTTATTTCTCAGGTTTTGATGCATGTGCCTTCATTTGTGCATTGGATGTTAAAGTCACAGCATGAAATTTCATGCCCTGCGAAAGAGAGCTGTCTGCTGTGTGCCACCATCAGTCTTCGACAGCAGCTTGACTCACAGTTAATTGTTCGGCCAGAGCAATTCTGTGAATTAATGAATGGTTTGCACACTTAAGTCAAATTTTATTCATTATAGCGACAATTCAGTGCCATTTGTAATTTTTTTCTTTTCTTATGGAGCAGATGCTTCTGATGATGCACACGAAGTTATGCGAGACATTCTGTTAATGCTCCATGCGAATGTCATGAGTGTGTACTCTTCACTGGTGTAAGTACTGTTACATTTAATGCTGTGCTATGTGAGAGAAGAAAAATAATACCAACAAAACTTTTGCAGTATGAGCACCTGGAGTGAAAGGACATCTCCCATTTTTCAAATGTTTGGTGGGCTGTGGAAAGTTTCTGGTGAGATATATATGTTAATTGGAATAGTATGAACTGTAATTAATGTTTGTATTTGACTGTGATGTTCCATGATTTAAAGCTTCTTGTTGCGGTACTACCTTTCAACCTTTCCTGAGTATTGAAGTTCCTCTCGTTGCCAGTAGTTTACAAGTGTGCCTGGATGGTCTGGGGGCTAAAAATATTTGCAAGATCTGTAAATCTGCTGTGAAGTCAGTTATGACTGTGCACTCTGCCCCTACTGTACTTATCATTAATTTAGGAAGGTTTGTTGACCCCAAGATTCAATAGTTATCACAGGAATTAAAGAAAATAAAGGATGGTAAATAATTAACTGACATGTCTGACATTTACAGATTACTAGGTAATGGCTCATTCTGTGATAAAGAAATTATCATTCCACCAGATATAATTCTCCAAGAAAGATTTTCATATAGACATCTTTCTACAGTCTTTGCAAGTGGGGGACATATTGACAATGTGAACTACTCGGCACTGACTAGTTGTCCGAATGGGATTCTTCATGTGTTTACTGATGCCTCTGTAAGTGCCTGTTAATGTAGACCGCCTTTTCATCTCGATTCCTTGATTGTAATGGGATTGCTGTTTACCCTGTATTTCAGTTTAAGAGAGTCAATGCAGCATCTCTTCTTGGAGATCCCAAGTATTTAAAATCCTCATACATGGCAGTGTATGAATTGAGGAAGGAAATAAAAATTGTTGAAACCATGGTAAAATTAACAAACATATATATTTTATCAACAAAATAAATAAAATGTTTAAAACCAACCACCAAATTACAGGTTACTGAAGAACACATATCTAAAGCCGTACCTGAGATAATTAGTTCTTCCACCAAGGTAAGAAATTTAAAATAGATTAAGAACAACAACATGCAAAATGTTAGTGGCAATCAGTAAATTAAAATATCTGCAATTTTCTTTTGTAGGAGTCAACACCTTTTTCAGCAAGAGTAACTTCTACACAAAAGAAATGGGATGTTTCACCCATTTCTGTTCCCAATTCAGTAAGGATTACAGCAGTGTCTTGAAGTAACTATGCTACACAGCTTGAACTTACATGTCTTTCTTCCATCCCGGACTGCAGACTACAGGAACAAGAAAAAGAAAGCAATTAATTTTTGAAGAAAATCAACTGAACAGCATGAACCAGGGACATGATGAAGGAAGCCCAATTACCTTGGTAAGGCATTGTATACACCTCCCTGAAAAGTTACTTGTAACATAATTCAACTCGTATGGGCGCAAGATCCCTTGGGGTTCTCTGTAAAAAATATTCTGGGATTATTAAAGAGTGATGAAAAGTAACTAAATCCGCTGCTAACTTGTTCCAGAATTCTGGGTTGAAGCAGATGGGGACTATTGCCATTCCTCTTGGTGACCATACAATTAGATCACAAAGGTCTAAACCCAAAACTCCCATTACCATTTGAACCTGAAAATAGTATGCATGATTTTCTTTCAGTTTAATTCTCCCAGAATCATCTCTGTACAAGTAGAAGTCTTTTAACTTTTCATCTTTAAGAAATGTATCAAACAGTTCAGGATCTATTTTCTCCAGCCTAAGGGGGCATTTAATTTCAATAGCTCTTGTAATAAAAGTGGTCTTTAGCACACCGTCTGGGCTACACGCCAGCTCAGGGTACCTCACACTCTGACAGAGTCCTAGTAATTTCATTTCTGCTGAAGGGATGTCCTTTTGGATTTGTTCCACGTAGCATTCTCTTGCTATTGGTTCATTTTCTCTTCCATATTTCATAGCTCGGTAGTCATTCTCATCTTTATCTATTCCCCACAAATTACTCCTCAAAAAGTTTTTTGTACCACGTTCAGTAAGGTTTGCTACTCTCTTTGCTATTGACGCAGTGATGAAAAGGTGACGCAATGCATGCCATTCTGGACTATCATGCTGCAATTCAGTATCAGGATGTTCGTAGTAGGGTTTGTTATGGTCAGTGGGAATAAAGGCTCTCAGACTCTCCGCAAACTGTTCATGCAGTCTGGGGTAAACCTGCTCGAGGTACTCCTGACATAAATCAAAGTCTTCGTAGCAGGTATCTAGAAATATGGACCACATAGTAGGCTCATTAGCTGTGAGATCGCATATAAAAGAGTTAAAAACCTGAACTGTTGATTCTTCCAATGTCTTTTGGAAGGCAGTGGGCTGAGGATTAAAGGTTGCACGACGGAGCGTGTCATAGATCAGAGAAGGATACACTTTGCTTTTCATCTCTCCAGGGTTTTTCTTCTTCGACCCTCTATTCCACACACATGGTTTGGAGGTGCAGGATACAACTGTAAAATGCAAAAACTAGTTATTCTTTTTCCTACTTGAGCCAAGTTAAAAGACTTACCCAATGCCTTGCCATACTGCAATAGCAATAAATTTCATATAAACATCAACATATTGTAGAGCTAAACATGCAATGTATGTTTACTGTTTCAGGATCGTAGTGCTGCAACAACCACAAGTGCAACCACAACCTCAGCCACAGCCACCACCATCAACACTGCAACCTGCTCCTTTGCAACTGCCAGCACCTGGACAACTATACCATCATGCTCTATAGGGACACAAACAACCACAGAACAAGATGAGAACCGTGCACTCAGAGCTACCAGTGTTCTCAGTCTGGCAAAATGTTGGACACAGTCAGCAACTGAGTTTCGCTTCTTCACAGGTCTGACTCAAGAAAACTTCTGTGTACTTTACAAGCTTCTAGGAGGAGATGACGTCTTCAGCAAGCTTAAAATGGATTATAAATTATCAACACCATCAAAAAATGAGAAGAAACTGAAATTACCTCTACAAGACAGACTTTTTCTCACTTTGATCCGTTTGAGACGGGGAACACCCTTAAGGGATTTGGGCTTTGTCATGGGCATTAGCCAAAGCCAGGCCAGCGAGATATTTTATGCAGTCCTTCGACACATGTACCTAACTTTTCAACACTTCAAGGAGCGTATGCTGTTGACAGTCGAACAGCAGAAGAAAAAAATGCCTAAAGTTTTCAAACCGTTTAAGAATTTAAGGGTGATCATAGATGGAGCTGAATTTAAGTTACAGGTTCCATCCAACTTTCAGCAGCAAGGGAATACGTATTCCGATTATAAGGCATGCAATACAGCACATTTCATTATTGGAATAAATCTGCACGGTGGAATCTCATTTGTCAGTAAAGCTTATGAAGGAGCGATATCTGACAAACAAGCTACTTTAGATAGCAGCCTGCTGGACATGCTTCAGCCAGGAGACGCTCTAATGGTGGACCGTGGGTTTGAGTTAAAGGCTGAATGCATGATGAAAAAAATTACACTTTTGAGGCCACCATCTCTGGGACAACGTGACAAGTTCACACCCAAAGAAGTTCTCTTGACCAAAGCCATTGCCAAAGCACGCATCTATGTGGAGCATGCCATAGGCAAGATCAAAGATTTTCGGTTACTTAGATACACAATACCTAACAAGATGATACCGTACATGGAGGACATGGTATATGTATGTGCGTGCTTGACAAACTTTGATCCTCCACGCATTAAAACAAAACCCTCAAAGAAAACTGCAAAAAGGAAGGCAAAGAAGCCATCACAGAAACCTGCTAAAAAGACAAAGAAACCATCAAAGGAACTTGTTGAAACAAAATCAAAGAAGAAACCACTGTAGAAGCCTATAAAGAAAAAAATAAAACAATGGTTAGAGTATTAATTCTACCCTTGAAGCACAAAACTGTGATATTTCTTGCAGCTGTAATTTGTAAAGAGTGAAATAAATGATATTCCAAATACAAAAGGACTGATACTTAAGTTATTTTAGGTGCAACCTCATACTGTAATCAACTTTCCTGAACAGACACCAACCATATAGTACATACCATCATACCCATTCAGCTTAACATGTCTCAATATGAAGAGTAATAAAGCTGAAACGTGGCTACAGCGACCCAGTGCACTGGCCTTGCAGCTACAATAAGCATCCTGCACATGACCTGAAATGGAAGATATTGACACACCAACTTGTTTGTCGGGCCCCGGCATTGAGGGAGCTACTGAAGCTTTCACATGATAGGTATTTTGGCACAACGCATCACTCAACGAGTGTACATGTTCGCTCTTCAAGAACTTCATGCCCCTCCTTAGAGGCTTTTCATCCAGCAGACAAGGACAGTCTGAGTCTTCGAAGGGATCCCTAACTAATAAATCTTCATCACATTCATCATCCTCACTCTCAAGAGCATCAAAGACCTCCTCCTGAGATGGTCCACATTCGGGTAAAGGGAGCTGTGGTGCTGACTCCACTAAGTAATTATAGATATGTCCATAATTGAATGACTTTGGAATGCAAACACTGACAAAAGGCCCCCATCCTTTGTTAGGTATGTTGTTGGCAGCACAATTTTGCTTTGGATACTGGAAAAAGATTAAGACAGTCATTTCTCACATTTCAGCAGTTCTCTATTCTTCAATTATATTGACTGAGCACAGAGTACAGCATACCAGTTTCTGTAATTTCATGCGGTAAGGGAACCCGTTGTCCACCTTTACATCCAGAATATGGCTGTTGCCTTCATCAATACGTGCCTGAACTCTGCAGAATAACTGAATTAGTGGAAATTTTTATTTTGAGATTACCCCTATAGCAGAAGAGATACTTACAACTTGATGAGTTCTGCCTTGTTGCCTCCAGATGGAATACCTCTGCACTGCAGCCATCTGATTAAATCATTTTTTTTATTGGCATTTAATACCTCAGAAGGCAGAATGCCACCTTCCACTTCATTCTCATAAAGCTCTACATTCCATATTGCTGGTCCCTGTGGAAAAATGTAATTTTTTTTTTTTTTAAATTTAAATTTACATAAGGAATACAGAAATCAGTCCCAACTGTGGTCATGGGAATAAATGCACACCTCAGAAGTAGGAGGAGAAGTAGCCATACCATCAAAATTCACATTATTATCAATCAGATCGCAAAAGGTACCCTGAAATAAATGAGGTAAAAACTATAACAAATAAGACCAAGCAATGAAGGGCAAGGAGCTCAAGGGACATACAAAAGATTTCTCAAATATATCTGACTGAGGTGACGCTGCTGGTGGTAGGACTTCCTCATCCTCGTTCCCATTCTGGTTGTTGCACTCCACATTGGTGAATGAAGCCTGTGATTCTACTTGCGAACTTATTCTGTACACATGTCCAGATTGTGTGGAGTAGGCCTGGAAAATATAAAACATGATGAGACAGTCTACCTTAATGAATCTATTAGGTTTGCACAATGCTTACTTTTGGAGAAATCCTCTGGCTTCTTAATATTTTAATTTTTTTCAGTGGTGTCCGAACAACTTTGTAAATGTGATCTGATTGAGCTGAGTTTGCCTATCAAAGGAAAAGCAGAGTTTAATAGATCACACTACACAACCAACTGTATTAATTTTTCCAATTGGAAATCTGTTAAAATATTATGTTTTACTTTTGGTGAAAGTCGCTTCATTCTTGATATTTTCAATCTTCCCACGGGTGACCTCATCTCTGGACTTGCCGCCTTGATCTCATTTCCAATAATGTTGTAGTCATGAGAAGACTGAGATGACGTTGCCTACTCAAAGAATATTACATCACAGTTATTTAAAAAAAAAAAAATCAGTGTATCACATTGTACAATAAATTATTGTAATTATACTTTAGGGGATAGACGCTTGGTCCTCTTTATCCTCAATTTCTGCAAAGCTGGCTCAGGCAACTGACTCTAAAACCAAGCCCAAAAGAAAGGAAAAAGAAAATAATATTAGATATTGGGGCTTTTCAGTTGAAATAAACTTATAACTCTTAACTAAGGACTTCACTGACAGAATATTTATTTTTTTCCCTTCTTGAGTTGACAGGAGTAGTTGCCTCTGTGTCCTCAGAATCACAACTCCATGTCAGTGGATGAGCCAGGTCCTCGACTTCACCCTCCTCCTCAATTACTTCTACCTTCTTATTAGGTACCTGATAAATGAAAGATGTATTTAATACCCCACTACATGCTGCACAGAATTTTTGTATACTTACCTTACTCTTCATGGGAGATATTAAAAATGGCTGTTGGCCTATGGGAGATGATATTGTGGACATTCCTTTGTTAAAAAGTTCATTTGATTCGTGTGTACTCTTCTGATAGAGAAGGATGTACACATTTTTCTGAACATCATCTCTCTCCAAGTCTGTGTCATTCTTTGAAAGAACCTAAAAAATCCACCCCCACCCCCCAAAATAAAATAAAAATTAAAAAAGAAATATGGATGACTGAATGAGATTGTATCAAAACTGGAAAAAGTTACCAGTGTGTCACTGAAATAGCTCCATCTGTTACTAGGACACTTAGCATAAGCAGCATAATGGCCTTGGTGACAACTAGTTCCATAATGCACAATGATACTGCACAAATCAAACGTGCTATCACCAAATTTCACTGTCTTATTCACCACAACCTTTGTCGAGTTTTTTTGCATGGAGTCATTGAACCTGTTTGGAAAGATAAGCAGTGACAGTAAAAGATATGGAGGGAGCCGGTAGTATCCATATGTAAGAGGTCTTGCCTCCTAAGCTGAACAAGAAGCACTTCTGGAGTGTTGTGAGGGGACACCATACGACAGCAAAAATTAGTTTGATTGCAGTTTTCACTGGAGCATTTCATTTCGAGTATCTCTTTTTCAAAGAAGTCCACCAAGCCTTGTTGCACAGTGCCAGTCAGTGAAATGTGGACTTCCTGCATAAAACTGTATGTCACAGATTGATATTGACAAACACCGCAGGTCACTGGAAAATTAAATGTAAGTTAATAATGGTTCACCGCACTAAATGGACTATCTTAATGACTCAGGCTTGCCTTTAGTTTGCACCCAAAACCCAAACATATTGTCAATGGCTGTAGTGAGCTCACTGCAGTAGTCCAAAACACCCCTTATCAAAAAAATAAAAGTTAAAACCAATAAATTATTTTAAGGCCAGGAAGAAGAAAGATAACTTTGCGGCAATTTACTTACTCAAATTCAGGATACCTCCTGAGATATTCCTTCGCCATAGTACTCAAGAGGGACACCAGGAAGTCATTTACATCTTCCTGCTTACCAAATTGAAATCCAAGAGCTACACATACAAACACATGGGTAAGAAGGAAGTTCTAATGCAAGGCGTTGGACCACCACCACAGAAACTCATATTAAAGACACAATACCTTGAAGAAAACCACATAAAATTGTGGGCGACACTACTTTACCACCTTCTAACATTTGTCTAAGAGTCACGGATAGGGCACAGGTAAAACAAACACTCATGTCACATTTCTTAAAATGAAACATGTCATCAAGCAACCAGTTACAAAAAACTGGGAGGTGTAAAAGTGCCTACATAATATAAAAATAAACTTATGTAGTACAGACTTGTCAACAAAAAAAAATACCAACAACGAAGAAATTTTGGCACCTGCAGAGTAGAATTAACAAAACATGTGTTTCCAAGATTTGCCAATCCACAGTCAGCATGGTGCTTGGAGGTTCTGCAAAAGGCGTCACCATGAAGAACAACTTTTGGTCTTGGGACCATCCAGTTCATGTAGGCGGGGAATGGCTCCATAACTACAGCTAAAGGATTTAGAAGATGCGATAAAAAAACAAATTATATTTTCTGCACACCACATTATGCAAATAATAATGACAAAAAATAAAATAAAATATTAAAAATAAACTAAAAATAAAATAAAACAGGAATAGCAGGTGAACAATCACTCATCCTTCCAACACAAAATTTATCCATACAAATAAAGAGCCGTTGATATGGATTCTAAAATAAATCTGAAGATATTTATAGGTCTTTCCCATCCACCAATACTATCTGCTCTTTTTTTTTTTGCCGATCGCGGATGACACATGAGGTTAACTCTGGTTATAAAACCTCCATATTTCTCCAGAAAGTGAAACGCGAGAATAATCTTATATCTTAAAGTGCTTCGTTACTTCATAATATTCCATTTCACGTATATATTTCACTTGACACCTCATATTTTCAGTAATTCACCTTAAAACACTCTACATATTAATCACAGAGGCCATAGACGCGCGCCTAGCTGCCAGAGAACGTAAACGACGTCGCACCATACATTTCTCATACCGACCCTTGCTTCTTCTTTCTGTTCTTCTTCTCAAAGATGGCCGCCGGCGCTTTACCGATATGGTCTATTTAACATATTTTACTTACAATTTTACATGTAAAATTACCGGACTTAAAACCCTAATCGTAACAAACACTCTATCGCACACGAGGCTTTCCCTCCTTTATGTTCTTTTGAAAACCGTAATCTTCTTCCAACAAACAGTTGACAGTATATAATTCAGTACATTATTGCCAACACAACAGACAGAATATAACTTTTTATACGACGCTCTTAACTACTTTTAAACCGTTTCGGAATCGCAATATGATTTTCCTTTGTATAAAATAAATAAAAGCGATGATTAAGTTGAAATTAAATTTTAGAAAATGCTTTTGAAATTATAAGATACCGTAAAAATATTGTACTTTGTTCTGTTGGCAGCCCAAGAAACTGCTCGACTGGCCCGGATCGCCACCGCTAGACTGAGAGGTCTCGTCAAGTATAGTTCAGAATAGTATAGTTCAGTTCAGTTCATGACGAGACCAACTAGTCCTGAATACTCCATGAACAACTTTCCTTGCGTCTGATTTCTATGTTGAGGTGTTCCTTGTATATTAAGATGAGGAATTGACATTATATCAGACACTCATCTGTGACTGATCCTCAGTCGTATTTGATTTTATACTAAATAATGTATTGAAGTACTAGGATTAAAGAAACAGTTGTGAGGCACTAAACTTTGATGCGATTTATACTATGAAAAACCTTATCAACTGTTGCTTTACTTATCGTTGCTACCATGTTCACTTCACTCTACCTGTTGGCTGTGTCACAACTATGTGGTATATTGTTTTGGTAATAGTTCGGAAAAAAGGCCTCAATTAAAGAAACCATAGAACCATGTTTATTGTCAATAAAGTTAGCAACTTTTTACACAATTCAAACAACTGATGTGTCTCAACACCAATGGAACCATGACAATCAAAAATTAGTATACATGTAAACTAAGAATAATAACATACAAAATTGAATCACAAGGAACAAGAATTACACTCAGCAACAGACTGCAAGTAAACTTTCTGCCAAGAGAATGTTTACTGTCTATTAATATGATACAACCACTCAAACACAGCAGCGTAAAATTTGAAACATTAAGGAAACATCTATGGAACAAAATTATCATTCATGAGAAGTAAAGAAGGATCTTACTGTCAAGTGTAATACAAAAGGACCAGACTGCAGAAACTTACTAGCTGAAGAAAAGTATCACAAAAGAAGTATGACATTGGATATCAGAATTGTTCCTGGAAACATTTAAAATTGAAATAAAAGGAACAAGAATTCAAGTGGGGAACAGACTGCGAGTAAACTCAAGAAACCCATGACAATCAAAAATAAGTGCACATGCAAAAGAAGAATACGAACATACAAAATTGAATCACAAGGAACAAGAATTACACTCAGCAACAGACTGCAAGTAAACTTTCTGCCAAGAGAATGTTTACTGTCTATTAATATGATACAACCACTCAAACACAGCAGCGTAAAATTTGAAACATTAAGGAAACATATCTATGGAACAAAACTATCATTCATGAGAAGTAAAGAAGGATCTTACTTTCAAGTGTAATACAAAAGGACCAGACTGCAGAAACTTTCTGGCTGAAGAAAAGTATCACAAAAGAAGTATGACATTGGATATCAGAATTGTTCCTGGATACATTTAAAATTGAAATACAAGGAACAAGAATTCAAGTGGGGAACAGACTGCGAGTAAACTCAAGAAACCCATGACAATCAAAAATAAGTGCACATGCAAAAGAAGAATACGAACATACAAAATTGAATCGCAAGGAACAAGAATTCAAGTCGGGAACAGACTGCGAGTAAACTTTCTGCCATGAGAATACTCACTGTGTTATAAAATAATAAAACCAGTAAAACACACCAGTCTAAAATTTGAAACATGAAGGAAACATATCAGTAAATTAAAATATACATTTATGAGTAAAAAAGGTGAATCTTAACTTCAGGTGAAACAATAGGAACATGGTGCATAAACTTTCTCACTAAAGAAAAGTATTACAAAAGAACAATGGATTTACAATACTAAGATATTCTTCAAAAAATTTAAAATTACAAGAGAGAGTCCAGAGTCTCCATCAGTCCACTCTGACGACCAGCGTCTCCTTAACCTCTGCCTTGCAGTAAGGGCATTGAAATTTGTAGTTAACTGATACTGATTTTTTAGACATTGCACCTACACATGTTGAGCAAAAAGGGTAATGGCCGCAGTCGAGGGCAAGAGTAAGTTTAGAGCACTTTCCCTTGCACACTCCACATCTCTCTTGTGGGTCAATATCATCTGTAAATGAGAGATCCTGGTTATTAATCAGTTTTTAATGAAAAGGCGCCTTTTATCTCCAAAATTGCAGTTCCGTTGTATTTCCCAAAATATAATTATCTGAGCTTCTTTAGTTCAGAAGACCTATCAGAAGCGATGATTTTGCTGAAGCAAGGTATGCTTATTCATTAGGAACATCATCATGTGAAGTTTGTCACATTCATGAGGCCACTTGTTTCTACATGTACTGTTTTGGCATGGATCAATATCCAAGCCGTTGCGCGGTATTCCCCTAAGAGCAGCTTCACGAAAAGTACAAAAACTTGTTTGTAAGAGGACAGCAAGTAATACAGATTGTACTGTATTGTGAAAATGTTAAGTGATTAGCAATAACTATTAATAAATTAATGAAAGCATCCAAAATAATAATTTTTCTTTAGGTGAGCGAAGCAAAGCTTACCCTGTCAAATTCTAGCCAAATTTTCTAGACCCACCCAGCAATTGCCCTAGCGTTGTACGAGCAAAGAAATCTTCAGCTGGATCAAAAGCAAAATATGAAAGAGATAGACAGATAGTTGATCCAAAGGAAATTATGAAATAGATAGATAAATAGAATGGAAAATGTAGGACATTCTGTTACTAATGGAAGTAACAAACATCCTCTATTGAAAATGCACCCACATCTTTGGATCAATAGTGGCTCCGAAAATGATTCTGATATGAGATACAACAGGACTTTAGCTTTGGAGATGAAAGGCCCCTTGACTTAAACAATGTCTTTCAGAGTTCAAGCAAGGATGTGTGGATTTAAGGCTGAAGGTGTAGAAAACTCCACGAACAAATAAAGTACTACATGCTCTAACAGTTAACATGCATGCAGCAATCTCTACATTTGTACAGCTGTGTTATTTCAAAATTTTTACCGTCACTTTCACCGAATAGTTGGCCCAACCCGTAGTCAAATTCATCATTGGGCTCTTCATAACCACCTGCTTCCTGGGAAGGTTCTAGCACTGGTCCAACTCCAGCTCCAGTAGCCTGCTTTGCTGATGCTTCTGCATTTGTCACTTGTACGGCAGAGCCAGCAGCAGATGGTCCAGGGGCTACATCTGAGGCAGAGAGCCCAGGGGATTGCACTGGGGCAGAGAGCCCAGGGGCTACCACTGAAGCAGCAGACACACCAGATGCAGTAAGTGCAGCCAGAATTCCTGGCATGTGGTCTGCGATTGCCTCCATTGCCCGAGCCATCCGGCTAAAGTCATTCCCTCCTAAATGGATCATTCATACATTTGACTTATGCCCCTAGTATTGGGAAAGTTTCAATCGATGAGAAAACTACTTACCATTTACAGCAATGGTTCCACTGGGGGCAGGGGTGCTGGCCACTTGTTGCGTCACCAAAGGATTTGCTGTGGAAGCCTGCTCTACATTGGGTGCGCTATTGGCCCATTTGGCCCTAGCCGCCTTGAAAGCCTCTGACTGGTCCATTTCCTACACAAAATGATTCAAATTAGAATCATTATATCAACTATCCTGTGGTGTCAGTTAGGGTGCCCCCACAATGTCTTGTTCTCAGCTGGCTTTCTAGACCGAATTCTCAGGAACAAGGTGGATTTTAGGTTAAAGGTCAAGTCATTTGGAAAAAGAAAGGGTAAGAGTGTGTAAACTAAACCAAATCACCACCAAATAATACAATTTTGATTTGACAGGACAGCTAAGTTATAGTTTTGATTCATGAACAAGGTATAATAATATTATTACTTTTAGTCATAAATAAAACTTGTATTATTTGAAGGTGAGTTGGTTTAGTTTACTCACTATTATACCTCTCCTTTCTAAACAACTTGAGCCCTTACAATAATTCCATCTTATCTCTAAGAATTCGGTCTAGAAAACCAGCTGAGTACAAGACATTGTGGGGGCACCTATTAGGTGGCCCCACACTCGCCGGCCTGGCTGGCCTGGATGGCTGATGCTGATAAGACAGGGCTGGATGTGAGCCGTAAAGAAATTGATCAAATAAACGTCCAAGAGCTGTAGAGAGTCAAAAGTTTGGCATATTTCGAAAGGGGAAAGTTCATTTACTTCTGAGCAGTGTGGGGCCACCTTTAGAAAGCATGGAATCAAGGGGAAAACTTAAAATCATCGATGATTACACAAGCAATGGACTCTTCCATGCAGACACTCCAACACAAGGTTATATCTGTTACTTACTAGCGTTTCTGTTGAAGTCACAATGGTTGAAGTATGAGTGGAGCAGTTTACAGCCACATGTGCTATGCTACACTCAGTGCGCTGCAAAATGGCTGAACGGAATGAATAAGAAAGACCAATGGAGGAGGGATAGCATGGATGGGGAATGGGCAAGGTGGGGATGGGGGGAACGTTCCTAGCTCCTGACGAGTGTGATTCAATTTCCGGTCAATATCATATCATGTCTGTTGGAATGCATTTCCGAAATTTTTGTTTCATACTGGATAAATTATTATAGCAGGGAAGACGGATAAAAACTGTGCTTTTTTGGATCATTAATTCACAAGGTAGAGGAGGTAAATTTCAGCGGGATTAGAGAGCTCGCACGGCTCGCATACGCAACGCAAGAGACGAGAGCCGAGCGAGAGGCAGCCGAAGTGGTGCTCGGCTGCCTCTCGGCTCTCCTCGGCTCGGTGGCTATTCTTGGGTCCGACTTCCGACTCCGACTACCGTACGAGAGAGCGAGATCTTAACCCACCATCTTTCTCCAAAAATAGGTGTTTGACGAGTCGTCCGTGGTGCTCGCATTTATATTGATGAAGCCTACTGAATTTGCCTCATTTAAGGTAGTGATGATGAACAGCTCGTGTTGATGCGTATGTGACTCTCAACTTTAGGGTACTTGAAAGCAGTGCAATACTTACTATCTTAATTTTATACTTGCAGCAGCTGCCACCATGCCACTTCCACTCCACTTATTTGATGGTCAGTCACCTGGAAGCGTTGTTTTCCATGGTGGGGATGGCTTCTTTTATCATAAGGTGAACAGCCGCCCGAACAGAAAGTTCACGTACCTTCGGTGTGTCCATCGTAATAACAAAGCCTTAATGTGCCTGGGATCAGCCAAAGCACTTCTAGGGCAAGGTTTGCTGTACTCTTTGCACGGCCACTCTCACCCAAGTAACTCTCTGTATCCTCTCATGAAAGCAGTGAAGAGGGATATCATATTAAGAGTTAAACTTGGTGATCAAACAGCATTTCACGAAATAGTGCAGCAGGAAGGGCAGAAGTCAGTGTTCAGTCCTCTACCTGGTTTTCGAAATGTTACATTCCGTGCTGTTGTAATTCTAAAATGTGATTCCAGGTACCCGCCTGAAGTAAGGGTCTTGGTGCCTATAGGGTCCATACAATCTCGCCTGCATGCGATTCGATCAGCCCTCAGGCCACCTTTGCCCAGAAACCTTGGCGTCCTTGGCGCTTATCTCCTTCTTCCTGAGTATCAGTATCTCACTCAATGCTTGCACGTACCGGAGAGCTGCTTTGCTGGAATGTGTGGTAGTTTGCCAGAAAAAACCTTATCACTGGTATTTATTACACCAGAAATGAAAACTTTCATGCAAACCCGTAGCACTGTATGTATCTCTTACATTTAGAACAATACTATGAGTGAAAAGAGATTTGAATATCCACGTTTTATTGAATGTTTCCTCAGGTGTTTGCTGATGGGACAGAGCGGAAATTGTTCCGTAAACCAAAAGCTTCCCAAATATTTCAAATTGTGACTGTTTGGAGATTTCATGTAAGTGCTACATCCACAATTGTACTACTTCCTTTCACCCATCTTTACTTGTTTTTTACGTACCACTTCCACTCAAATACAAAAAAGGAAAATAACAAGTATTGTTCTCAGTGAAGTGTACTTTAGTAATGCACATTCATCTCATAAACTTAGACAACTGTAGTAATTTTGTTAAACACCATCAGTTATCTTGATACATCAATTACTATTCATACATATTTCCTTACGAAATATTGAAATCACCAATCAATAACTATGATTTTGGCTTAAGTCCTCCAGTGTACTGATACAGTGATACTCTTATATCTATGAACTGTTGGTATTCTGATGGTTTTAAAATATGTCATTTTGAAAGGAATTGTGTCTTCATGAATCTGTCGACAAGGTTTTTTCAGGTTGATTGGCACATTTGGGAGATCACTTAATAGACTCTTAAATCATTTGACTCAGAGACTAGTTGTGATTGAAGTCCTGCAGGTATGAATACGCCTCGTACCATTACAACTTTTACAAACATGCACAGTACAGAGACTAGTTCTGATTGAAGTCCTGCAGGTATGAATACGCCTCGCACCATTACAACTTTTACAAACATGCACAGTACTTTTTATCAAGGACATTCCGACGGGTCCTATTAACGTTGTCCGATCTCCCAGCGACGCTTCAACGTTGTCCGATCTCCCAGCGACGCTTCAACGTTGTGCGATCTCCCAGCGACGCTTCAACGTTGTCCGATCTCCTTTTCGGTCTGAGCGTGCATTGGTTTACTAAAAGCTCATTTTGGAAGTCAAATCTTGATCAAATTTGACGTGCTTTGGTAGCTTTTGATTTGTCAGAGACCAAGGAATAAGGATATCAGTTTATATTTTACAAAACTTGAAACACCGCGACGTGGTATGATGTTAAACTTCATGTTTACGCCGCGCGCCGAAAAGGACATCGGACAACGTTGAAGCGTCGCTGGGAGATCGCACAACGTTGAAGCGTCGCTGGGAGATCGGACAACGTTGAAGCGTCGCTGGGAGATCGGACAACGTTCATAGGACCCGTCGATTCCAGTAGTGGTGATATTGGGCTACATCTTTTTAACATGGGTTTAGTAGTTTGAATGCTCCTCAAGAATGCAAAATAGTTTTAACTTTCTGGACATTGTTTTCAGAGTTTTCAAAAGTGATGACTTCAGAAAGCAACCTGAAAGATCATACTATCCAAACTTAGCAAATTCAGCCGACAAAGAGAACATTTTTGCCCGGGTGGAAGGATCTTCAATGAAACTACAGTTTTAAGTGCAGTGGTTAAACTGTAGTTGCCAAACTGTATTTTAACTATTTATGGAAGTCAGATTTAACTTCAGTTTTGATGTACAGATTTCACTTGTAGTTTGCAGAACACTCATCATGCAGTTTTTCTACAGTTATTTTAAGCAGTTTGGAAGAGCAGTGCAGTTCATAAGTTTTTTGTTACTTAATATTACACTCTTGCACTATAATGTGGAATAAGGTGTTAAGCTATGCTCATTTTATAGTTTCTATGTAGTATGGGTAGTTCATTCCAAAGAGCATAAAATGTTGTCCTTTAAACAACAATCGTTATATATAGTTTCTTTACTAGTATAATAGTAAAGTGCATTAGCGCACCGAAAATGACTAGCAAGCACCTTGAAGCGTTTAACTCGAGGGGGCCTCAACTCCTGAAATCATGTGTACACAAGTTATCTGGCGTAATGATGATCCCTCGCCAGGAGAACAACAGTGAATGTCAAATGTCACAGTAGTTATTTCGATAAAAAAAACTACAGTTTAACTGTACTGTGTACGTCACACAGTCGGCTAGCTGGGTAGTGGGATATGATGGGGTCCTGGCCCTTCGATCTCTATCGGGGCGCGGTGGCTCAGAGGTAACGTACTTATCTCCGAGTCCAAAGGTCCGAGGTTCAACTCCCAGCAGTCGCAGAAAAAGGTAATCGAAATTAACATAAGGTACGAGACGAGTAAGAGGGAGTTCGAGGAGTAAGAAGAAGTAAGAGGAAAGGGGGCAAGGGTGAAGGAAGAAAACCGATTTTTGAAAAAAAATCCGGTGATGTACGTTTTGGGTCTGTAAGGGAAGTTTTGTTAAACTGTAAACAAAATTGCAATGACACTGAAGTTACACTATGAATAAAGTGAACATAAACTGAAACAGAGTGCCCTTAAAAATGGGGGAAAACTGCCAGAAAACTACAGTTGTCTCAATTAACTGGTAGTTTTACTACAGTTTAAAATATAGTGATAGAATTGTAAACTAAACTTAAACTTCAGAATTTCATAGTTTAAGTGTAGTGCAGAGTACAAGTAATTGTCAGAAACACTGTACAATTTTAATTGTTAGACTGCAACATGTAGTATAAATAAAAGGAACATATCTGATGCAGTTGAAACTGAAGATCCTTCCACCAGGGTGAAGCAAAACCGAGAGCAAAACTCACATTTTATCTCCCAATAATGCTATCATTTTTGAAACAGTTAATGTATCTGCAGTTTTTAAAATAAATCTGTTTAAATTTTGGAGAAGGAACCAAGCTTTAGTTTGAAGATGCAAGATAATTGAACCAAAAAAAAAAATCTGCCCTTTATTTGCATTTTTCACACCACAGCAGGTCTACATCATTCAATGAAAACAAGTGTACTTTGGTTGAACGCAGACTGCGACACCCAGATTGTATCATTTGATTTCCCTAAGTGTTGTCACCCAGTCTCCATCCAAAATTTAAGTTACATAAATTATTTTTAACAGAATTTCATGCTGAATTCAACGGGCTATTTATTTTTAATGTTGATTGAGTACTTTTCAGGCTTTGACAGGAAATGTGAATAAATATGTAACTTATATGCAAATTTGGCTAGTTACATTATTGATTTAAGATTAAACATTACTTACACTCAACAATACTTGTTTAACACCATTATGTATTTTAAAATTGATATCATTCAGTAAAAGTTATCATATTTAGGTATTAAAGAACAAGCTGCTTACTGACGCAAAATTAATTTTTTTGGTCCCCTTGTTTTCTTTGAGTATAGCCCTTCCTAACTTTGGCCCTTGCCCACAAATCAGATGAACTTATTGGTTATGCAGAGGAACCTTGCCACTTATTTGAGCTTATTTCCTTCTTTCCCAACAGACAATCCCAATGCTTAAGGCAATAATGCTGCGCAGGAGTGAAAATGCCTACATTGTTTTATTTGAGTATATCAAGGCACTGATGCCTCAATTCAGTCCAACTGCTGTCAAGTGTGACTTTGAGGAAGCACAAGTAAATGCGTGGAGAATATGCTTTCCTGGAGCATCTGTAGAGGGCTGCCTCTGGCATTTTGATTGCGTATGAACCACATATTTTTCCTGTATGCTGTTGCTCTTGGTGCAAAGTGTGACCTGAATGTTTATCTCCTGCAGGCCGTCTTTCGACATACCAAAATCAAGCTAGGACTGTACAATTTCTTGAAAGAGAATGAAGAAGCAAGCTCCCTCGGTTTTTTCGTTTTACACGACGCAAACTCGTCTACAATTGTGACAGGAGTAAATCGCGTGTGTTTTCTCACAACACATCGATTCTCTTGAGAATCTTGTTACAATTGTAAGCGAGATTTACGACCGTACTACTGAGATTGTTACTTTAGAATATATGTCAGTATTTATTTTGTAACGTCGGAAAAAATCCCAGTTACAAATGAGTGGAGAGCAGAAGGCACTCATATTTTCGAAGCGTAGCGCACGATACCACTCTTCTGACATATTTGTAGTCAGGATTTTTCGAAAACTTTACTGGAAAAATAAATGTTACTTGTGTCACATGTTATCCTGCATTCTCTGGAGAAAACGTTTTCTGATGCATTGCTTTCCATGCAAAAGGATAGAGGCATCACAAAGAGAATGCAGCACGAAACGTTTTCTCCGGAGAGTGCAGCAAGTAACGTGAGACATGTAACGTTAGTTTTTCCAGTGTTTGAAAAGGAAGAAAAATGGGCATGCATACTTGAATTGTTGCAGACGCAAACCCACCTACAATTTTGACAAGTAAAAAACGCGTATGATTTCTTTCAGCACTTTGCTCCTCTTTGAATTATTGTCCTAATTGTACGCGGGATTCACGACCATACCATTGAGATTCTTATTCTAGAAAGGATGTTTAGAATCCTTTCTGTTACTTCGGCGGGAACCCTAGTTGCAAGTGGGTGGGGGGTGGGACTCGCGTATACTTTAAGAGTATGGAGCACTCGACTTCTTTCTGGACCTCTCTGCAGTCAGGGTTTTTATTCTTTACTTAAAGAAAAAAAAAAGGCTAGAATAATTGAGATAGGTTTTTCGTTTTACAAGACGCAAACTCGTCTACAATTGTGACAGGAGTAAATCGCGTGTGTTTTCTCACAACACATCGCTTCTCTTGAGAATCTCGTTACAATTGTAAGCGAGATTTACGACCGTACTACTGAGATTGTTTCTTTAGAATATATGTCAGTATTTATTTCGTAACGTCGGAAAAAATCCCAGTTGTGTGGAGAGCAGAATAAGGCACTCATATTTTCGAAGCGTAGCGCACGATACCACTCTTCTGACATATTTGTAGTCAAGATTTTTCGAAATCTTTGAAAAGGAAGAAAAATGGGCATGCATACTTGAATTGTTGCAGACGCAAACCCACCTACGATTGTGACAAGTGAAAAACGCGTATAATTTCTTTCAGCACTTTGCTCCTCTTTGAAATATTGTCCTAATTGTGAGCGGGATTCACGACCATACCATTGAGATTCTTATTCTAGAAAGGATGTTTAGAATCCTTTCTGTTACTTCGGCGGAAACCCTAGTTGCAAGTGGGTGGAGGGTGGGACTCGCGTATACTTTAAGAGTATGGGGCACTCGACTTCTTTCTGGACCTCTCTGCAGTCAGGGTTTTTATTCTTTACTAAAAGAAAAAAAATGCTAAAATAATTAAGAATTTTTTTTCGTTTAACACGACGCAAACTCGTCTACAATTGTGACAGGAGTAAATCGCGTGTGTTTTCTCACAACACATCGCTTCTCTTGAGAATCTTGTTACAATTGTAAGCGAGATTTACGACCGTACTACTGAGATTGTTACTTTAGAATATATGTCAGTATTTATTTTGTAACGTCGGAAAAATCCCAGTTACAAATGAGTGGAGAGCAGAAGGCACTCATATTTTCGAAGCGTAGCGCACGATACCACTCTTCTGACATATTTGTAGTAAGGATTTTTCGAAATCTTGGAAAAGGAAGAAAAATGGGCATGCATACTTGAATTGTAGCAAACGCAAACCCGCCTACGATTGTGACAAGTGAAAAACGCGTATAATTTCTTTCAGCACTTTGCTCCTCTTTGAATTATAGTCCTAATTGTAAGCGGGATTCACGACCATACCATTGAGATTCTTATTCTAGAAAGGATGTTTAGAATCCTTTCTGTTACTTCGGCGGAAACCCTACACTGTTAAAAATAATCGTAAATTTACGACATTTTTGAGAACAATAATGTCGTTTTTAAACAACACTCTCCAGTTACGACTTGTGTTGTTCGTGAACGACGAAGTGATCGCTAGTTTTTATAGCGAAACAGTTCGTCTTCAAACGAATAAAGTCGTAAATTTACGACTTTGATCCTAAATATACGATTAATCGAAAATTCCTTGCGCAGGATGTCACACAGATACCACTTCATTCGTAAATTTACAACTTCGGTCGTAACTGTGCGACTTCGGTCGTAATTCAACGATTTTGATCGCACAGTTACGACACAAATCGTAAGTAAACGACTAAAATCGTCACATTTTACGAACTTTTTAGGCCTTCAATGCTAGAAAAGTTTACGACAATGTCGTAGAGGAATGATTTTTTAGTTGTTAGGCTACGACCAAATCGTTCCAAAACGATTGCAGTCGCTATAAAAATTAGCGACTTATTTGTCGTTAATTTACGACAAAATTTCTAACAGTGTAGTTGCAAGTGGGTGGGAGGTGGGACTCGCGTATACTTTAAGAGTATGGAGCACTCGACTTCTTTCTGGACCTCTCTGCAGTCAGGGTTTTTATTCTTTACTAAAAGAAAAAAAAAGGCTAGAATAATTGAGATAGTTTTTTCGTTTTACACGCCGCAAACTCGTCTACACTTGTGACAAGAGAAAGACGCTTGTGTTTTCTCACAACACTTCGCTTCTTTTTAAAGTCTTGTCACATTGCAAGCGGGATTTATGGCCATACTATTTAGATTATAATTTTTGTAAAGATGACAATAAAATTCTTCTGTGATAAAGCTGTTGGTGTGTTATTTTCCTTTTCCATCCTCACAAAATTTACGACAACCCGTTTTGGGTGTCGACTGGTCTCATGACCCTAAAAAGCCATGGAAAGTTCCAGACATTCATACAAAAAAAAAGTCAGGGAAAGCCTTGTAAGTTTCAGTGGGGTCGTAGCATAATAGGGGCTACTTCCTCAAGATAATTTGTCGACTATTACATTATCAGACAGATAAGGCAGGAAAGCTTTAAAATTCACGGAAAAAAAATTACATCAGCCTGTTTTGGCATGCTTCCTTTTAAACAAATTAACCACGGCTTCTGTAAATTACCTCGAGATTGAAAGAATAAACCTGCCCACATCAATCAGAAAGCCTCGTAATTATTTTTTAAAAAGCACGAATGAAGACTAGATTTGGCTGTATGTGAAAACCGCGGGCAGGCCTTTTCAACAGTCTAATTTCTTAGGGATTTTTCTGCTGCCAAAGACGACTGTCGGAAGTGCGATTCGTTTGAATTTCGCGGTTACCGCGCGGTATGAGAAATTTCGATGGAAGCACCCAAAGCCTGAGAGCTGGCAGCCTAACCAAGTTCGGATATTAATCCGTTAACATCCTGGAATCGGTATTCATTTCAGCACCCCAAATGGTTTCTATCGCCTTCTGCAACCCATCTGTTTGTTATTTTACTATAAAACAGAGCGATTGAGGGATAGTTTCTTTGAAAATGCTTCTCAAATATGCGAGGTGGAGACAGGGTCGCCATCTTGGTAGGCTGCTGCCATCTGCCACGAAAAAAAGGGACCCGTGCGAGACTATTCGGCCGAGGCGCCATTTCCAGTCCGTCCAGAAAACTTTTGCGACTGATAGTACATCTACCTAGTAGAATACTTAAACCACTTAATGGAAATCAGCCTAACCATGCCCGAAGCTATTACAGAGACCAAATAGCTTCATGTGCTTTAATGAAAGGATTTCTGCAAGTTCAAGTCCCTAGCCAGTACGTGTATAATCCTCCTTCATTTTGGAAATATGGCGAATATATCAGAGCCATTCAACTCAGATTTGGACTTTTGCCAACATTAGCAAGATCATGGGACAGCAAGGAATGTCGGAATCCATCGTGCGCTGAATCTGAAACCCTATACCATGTGCTCCAGAGATGCCCTGTGACGCACTACAACAGAATTAATAGACACGATCACATTAATAAGCTGCTCATGGATGCAGTAAAAAGGAGAGAGCATACCTTTGAGGAAGCACCCTCAGTCCATGGGATCATCACGGAACCCAATGGATGCTCCCACACATCCTCCAACACATATAAACCTGATCTAACTATTATGATCCGAGCAAAGGCTGCTGAAGTATGCCGTACTGCAGACCACGCTGCTACCGCCGCTGCTGAAGTAGATGGCCCCGCCGCTGCTGACGCTGCCAATGGAGCAATCGCTGTTGTCGCAGACACCACTATTGCATATGAGTCCTATACTCACTCAATGCACAGCGCTTACGCGCATAAAATCAACAAATACACACAGCCCGAGTTCATCACCGGAGTGGAAAAGAAATACTCCGTCCAGAAAGTAATCACCCTGCCATTTGTTATAGGTGATCGCGGCTGCTGGCACCCCCTCAATGACAGGCTGCTGCATCTGCTTGGTGTTCATCCCGCCATCAAGCAATGCTGTAACAATGCCGTGCTCCAATGGGGGAACAGTATTCATCGCCAATTCAATCAAACCACATGGCGAACTAGTCCACATCCACGCCCCAGATCCATACGGAAGAAGACGACATGAAGTTTCAAGATTCACGCATAGGGCCCCAAATCCTGATGTCATCCATGC
>JAHWGI010001001.1:0-79639 GCA_029379305.1 Frankliniella fusca
TTGTCTAATTGTCTCGTCGAATTTGTAAGCTGGTTTTTTCGACTATTTAATTTAGATTGTAAGTTCAGGAATCAGGAAGAATGCAACTGTTCTTCAGTAACCCTAGATAACGAAAAGAACAGTAAGGTGCCAATATTTTTTGTAATATTTTGCTTTCTTTTTTCTTCCTTCTCCTCTTGTCATGTTTTACGTAAAAATTACGAGTCACGAAATAACAAAAAATCTTTGTATTTTATTACGTGTGTGTGTTGAAACGGAAGATAACCCGCTTACACTTGTGACGAGCGCATGATTCGTATTTTCCTACGTCTGTTTTGTCGAGCGAAACTATCTGGTTTCAATTGTAAGCTGGTTTCACGCCCTTTCTACCTACAGTTTGTTGGCTTACTTTATGTTAATTATGCAGTCGGTCTTTATCCAGCCTACGAAAGAAAGTAAAGCCTAACGTGCGTATTTTTTTGTAATATTTTGCTTCGCACTATTCTCTTCTCCTGATGCAGTCAGGTGTAACGTAAAAATTACGAGTAACGAAATAACAAGAAAACTAAGATTTTTTGGGTGTTGTTACGGACGAAAACCCGCTTACACATTTGACGAGCGCAAGATACGTATCCATTTACGTATCGTTTGGCTTGTCTGAATTGTCTCGTCGAATTTGTAAGCTGGTTTCACGTCCATTCTATCGTTTCTTTTCTTTTTTTTTCCCTGCGAACGTTTTCAGGTCTTGCACGTTTTACTGAATGGCATGTCAATAAAATTATTTAGATGTTTTAGTGTTTGCGTTTCCTTCTTTATGTTAACACAACCCATTTCCTTCTGTAAATCATTCCTTTATGTTTCAATACCCCGAAAATATCGAATTGGGGTCAAGGAGAGTCATTGATATTGCAGGATTATTTTTGGGATGCATTTCAGACCTTCTGTCACACGTGCCAGCTCTCAAAATAATTAATTTTGAAGAAAAAATTTGTCTTTTACCTTTTGCATGGAATACGGGAATATCACGCAATAGATGTCGTAAGTGACTGGAGCCCAATATGAGAATCCTGCAGAGGCAAGGGATCACCAGTTTAATTACAAAAAACCTACAAAACAAATAGGTGCTTGATGTGGGATGCTTGCGTTCGCTCAAATTAACTGCCGTCTCTTCAAAGTGCTCAGAGATTTAAACAAAAAATGACGGGGAAAAACACACACAAAAAAAAAAAAAACACGGGGCCTTCATTTATCAGAGAGATCCGTAAATTTCCGAGGGGACCACGAATTCAATCTCGATGAGCTGCATTCCTTTGCAGCGGTCCTATTAATGAGGAAGTCTTCTGTCAAAGACGGCTGTCAGAATCGCGATCCGTTTGAATTTCGCGCTGTTCGCGTGGTATGAGAAATTTTGATAGCAGCGTTCAAGGCCTGACAGCTGGCAGCCTAACCAAGTTCAGATCTTTATCCGTCTACATCCTGGAATTGACATTAGTTTTCAGCTCTCCAAGCGACTTCTATCGCTTTCTGCAACCCATATATTTAGAATTTTCATATAAACCAGAATGATTTAGGGATAATTTCTTTGAAATCGCTTTTCAAAAATGCGAGGTGGAGACACGGTCGCCATCTTGGTAGGCTGCTGCCACTTGCTGTCTGAAATAGGGACCCGTGCGAGACTATTCTGCCCGGCGCCATTCCCAGAGCTCCCCGGAAACTTTTCAGACTGATAGTACATGCTGGAGCGTGGTGTTTCAGCAGCGAGAGCTAATAGACACCTCGGTCCACTCTAAGATCGATCGTAGAGTGGAACGAGGTGTCTATTAGCTCTCGCTGCTGAAATGCCACGCTTCAGCAGCCATATCCCAGCTGGTCACTCCGTGCTTGTCGCCGGATGTCGAGGTTCCTGTATGCACAATTTTTATCATCAGGTCAAATTTTCGAACCTGCTGAGGACTTTCGACACCCCACTTGTGTCCTCGGACTCAAAGTCGAGTCAAAGTCCGGTGGTATCTCCTGTGGGGTTAAGATTCAACTTCATTGTGACACTCACTTATTTTGGATACAAAACGCATTTCCTCCGCAAGCCATACACATTGTTTAGTGCGACAATTTTGTGTTCCGTACTGTAACACAACGCAGCAATAGCCATTACAAAGTTCTTCACGTTTATGAAACTAATGAAATTTTGTTTCTGCAAGTTGACGATTATTTTGCTGTAACGAAAATTTTCGTTGCTGCAGCTAAACTGTGGTTTAGTTGTGGGCACTAATACGTTCTCATTCCCGTGACAAATTTATTTTTGTAGTCTTGAAATTAACTAAAATTTTGGTTCTCACAACTAATTTTTTTTCTCCGTGAAGTTGTCAGCTCCGCTTTGCTACGCTGGCAACTGCGTTCGGCAGGGGGCGGGCCTGCTTGGCCTGCCGGCGGCGTTTTGTCGGGCCTCCGGCCCGACTCGAGTGTCACACCACAGCGTGGTTGGTTGTATGAAGTCGAGACCTCGCCCCATATAGGATTTTCTTCAAGTCCAATATGACTTTGCCTGTAACGGTGCTTCGCCGTGACTTAAGCCCTCCCTTCTGCTTTGAAAACCCGTTGCTAATGCTGTAGCGGCCAAACGGCAAGAGATACGGCCAAACGGACGAAATTTCGGCCCAGAGGGTCGCAAAATGCCGTAAAACCCATTTGACAACACCCAACATGCGGTTTTGCATGTTTTCGGCTATAATTAACGCTGTAGCGGCCAAACGGTAAGAGATACGGCCAAACGGACGAAATTTTGGCCCACAGGGTTCTAACTTATCGAGTTAGCCCTAAGGAGTCCAAAAAATTTTTTTAAAAAATTTTCATACTTACAACTTTATGTCATTTCTATAAAATTTGAATAATTTTTTTCACCCTTTTAACGTTGGTTGGCAGGATTTGCACTCTCCGTTTTGGGGTCCAGGAGGGTCCCCCAACATACCCTAAAAATCGCAAGTCTCTAGCTCATCTGCATCTAGTGGCACAGACAGACGTCAGACAGACGTCAGACAGACACCAGATCGATTGCATAAGCCCGCTCTAAAGCTTTTTCAAAGCAGAAGGGCGGGCTAAAAAGAGAAAAACGAAGACGAACACAACGCGGCAGCGGCGGCCAGCAGCAGCAGCCCAACAACAGCAGGCGGCGCCAAAGCAGACTGCTGTTGAAATAATAGCGAACCAGCTCCGGCTGTACGCACGGCTACTCCCTCCGCCCCTGCCCCAGCCGGGCCCCGTCGCGTCCCCCCGTCGCCACCCCCCCCCCCTCCTGTCTCATCTCCCGGCCCGGCCTGGCCTTTGGCGTTTGGCATGCCCCCCTCCATGCCCTCGCAATGCCCCTCGCCCTCGCAGGTGCTTTTGTGAACACAGTACAGTACTTCATAATTAGTGTCTGCGAAATGACGCAGGTATTTTCAGGTAGTTTCCCACTTTTGAGCATAGTTTGAGCGTTGTAGGTGTATTACGCGGGTATAACCTCTGTAATAGCTCGTTTTGCTGCTCACGGTATTACGCCCCGGCTCGGCCCCGCCCGACCCAGGACCCCGAATCTGGCCCTACCCTGGGCCCCGGCCCTGGCCCAACTCGGGGCCCGCCCCCGCCCCCGGCCCCCATGGTAAAAACTTCATCCTGAAATTCAAGTAGTTCTTTTGGAAATTGCGTTGCAGTTCAAGGAGATTGCTTAAAATTCAACATATCACTTTTAGCGTGCCGCCCTGGCCCCCGTTCCGTCCCGGCCCTGGCGGCCCTCACCCTGGCCCTCGCCCTGGCCTCGGCCCCGCCCCGGCACCGCCCCGCTTGGGGGATGGTACGGGTGCAGTGCTGGGTGCCACGAGAGCCCACCAGCTGCACCCCGTGCCGGCCGAGGGCCTTTGTAATGCGGGCTGGTATACCACATAGGCGTCAGGAGTGAACCGGGTTGCCTGCCTTCATCGGCGTTAGCCCGCTCATAAATGTCAACCGTGAATTTTCCCCCTCCCCATACCTTATGACATTCAAAGTGGAGTTATCTGTTATGTAAAATGGGTTGCCTACCCCCCGGCGCACTTTCCCTTATGCATCGCACTATTTTGTCATAATATCTCGGTAAATACGACTGCTAAGCCTCATATACGCCACTGTACATGCAATATTACTAACAAAGTTATTTGTTTTCGGTTGACAAGCCCGCTGCTGCCGGGCAGCAGCTGACGGTGCTTGTGCCTGGGCCTGCTAACCCACCCTTGCGAAGTACCGAGATTGAGACTCAGGATGAGAGTGACGAGGATGATAGCGCGAAGAAACTGGCGGCGCTCAATGAATGCAAATCTATGGCCATGGGCATAAAGGACGCACCCTAGAACTCGTCGATATGAAGACGTACCTCCCCGGTCGCCCACTAGGCAAACTTTGGACCACCGTCCACTGCGGGCGGTGCAAGCGGGTCCTGACCTACAGGGAGCAGGAGAACGGCACCAACAGCCTCTCTAGACACTTGAAAACCATGCGATGCCGGAAGTCGGCTCAGCCTGTGCCGCAAGGTGGTGCTGCTGGCTCCTCAGAACCTCTATGGGCAGAAGTTATCGACCCGTCAAAAGACGAAAAACTAGAAATGACGAAGGTACGAAAATTTTAATTACTTTGATACTCTCGCTGTACCACAGCTCTGCTGATATTGCGCTTTACTTTTAACAGACTGTTGTCGAATACTGTGCATGGGGTCTGCGGCCACCAGACTCTGTGCAATCTGGTGCAGCATGCTGTCGACCTCGCATGGCGAAGGGGTCGCCTAGATGCCCATAAGCTGCTGCCGTGCCCGACCACTGTCCGCATTCACACTGAGTCCGAAGACCCTGCAAGAGTTGGCAGATGAGGTGCGGTCGCTCAGGGAACTGAATAGCTGCTCTGCGACGTGTGATTGCTGGACAGAAGAGTTTCGGAAAGATAAATACATGGTGGTGCCCCTTCATTACATTAAGGAGTGGAAACTTTTTAGCCGTATGTTCCAAACTGTTTGCCTTCCGCATGGCGAGGCACCTACAGGTATTTATTTATGATTAATCATGTCGTATACCTCTTGCCAATAAACATATTTAAACACTGTTTCGTCTTTTCTAGCCGAAAATCTCAAGAACCTGCTCCAGAATATTTTTATTCAGAGCGGTTTAGATGTCAGCTTAATGGAGAGAATTAAATGGGTTGCAGATTGAGGGTCAGACATCAAGAAAGCCCTAGAGTGCTACTCTTGGCTTTACTGTATGCGCATGGCCCACTGTTTGAACACCGTCCTTCGCACTGCCCTCAGTGTGAGGTACTTTGATATTATTGAAGGTGCGCTAGGGTCCTACCCAGAGGTGTCGCAGTTACTGCACAAGTGTAATAAGTGGGTCGAGACTGTAAGGAAAATGTTCAAGGCAAGGAAAATATCTGTGACGCCTTTGAGGCCTAAAGCTTCAGTGGAAGCTACTGCCAGCCATGTCAAAATGCTACATTCTGTAGAAAGAGCCCGTACTGAGGTAAGACTTTGTGGAACTAGTAACCTTTAATTCTAGTTACGAGTAACGCATGGCCGGGGGGTCGGGGGGGGGGGGTTGGGGGTGGATGGGGGGGGTTGGGGGTGGATGGGGGGGGTTGGGGGTGGATGGGGGGGGGGTTGGGGGTGGATGGTGGATGGGGGGGGTTGGGGGTGGATGGGGGGGGGGTGGGGGTGGATGGGGGGGGGTGGGGGTGGATGGGGGGGGGTGGGGGTGGATGGGGGGGGGGTCCGGAGCGGGGCACTGCGCACCGGCCGCGGAGAGGAGGCACCGACCCTAGATGTAGACATGGACGAGGTCTCAGAACTGGCAGACTTTTTAGATACCTTTGACCTTGATGGCAGTCGCGAGACCAATCCTCACGTCTCCATCAAGTGCTACCGCGAGACGCTGCAACATTTGGTCACCACCAAAGACGACTCGCCCATGCTACCGGAGCTGAAGAGAGGGGCTTCTAAAGAGCTTGTCTCAATGCCTGTAATAGAAACGCTGGAGCGAGCCAAAAATCTCGTGGCTTACCTCAAAAGAAGTGGGCTTGTCAATGAGTTGCCACACGCTGCTCGACAAGAGATTAGCACAAGATGGAACTCCCACCACGGGATGCTGGAGTCCGTTGTGAACCAGTGGGATGATGTAACATTAATTCTATATTCATGCCCGTTTTACTTTTATAGGCAATATATTTTTATTCTTCATTTTGAATAGATTTGTGAGGTTATGCAGAAGGCCGAGGACAGTAAAAAGCCGAAGCTGGACGGTCTGGAGCTCCAATAAGACCTGGAGGAAATTACTGATTTCCTGGAGCCCTTTCAGGCCCACACTGATGTCCTGCAAGGTCAGGAATATCCAACCATGAACCATGTTGAGCCAACTTTCGAGGCATTGCTCACACACCTAAATGCCGCGGGCCACGAGGACGACAGCCCCTCCATAGCTGCGGTGCGTCGCAATGCTTACTACCTCCTAATGTATAAGGCTAAGATCCGGATGGAGCATAAAATCGCCAGATTTCTGTGGCCAAGCGCCAAACACTTGAAAGACTGCACTGTTGAGGAGAAAGCAGAGGTTCAAGTTTTAAATTGCACATTTTAAATTTTATATACTTATGTATTATTTTTGACTGAGACTACTATTTTCTGTGAATAGGTACAAGAGGAGGTGCGCAAGCGGTGTCGTGCTATCGAGGTCGCACCCACGGCCCTGCTCTGCCACCTCTCGTCCCCATACCCTCAGGAGCAGCAGAAACACCTACCTCAGCAGACGAACAGGAGCAAGAGCAACAGCCCAAAAAAGCCCGACGGAAGAGAAAGACAGACCGCGAGCTCTACGGTGATCTCCTGCTGCCCGTGCCTGCGGCTGAGCTTAAGGATGAGGTTCAGAGATACATCCAAATGGGAGGCCAGGAAATCGGGGACAATTCTAACCTGCTGCTGTGGTGGAAGACTAAGGTAACTAATATATTCAAACAAAATATAATTTGTACCAAATTATTTAAATTTGCAATCTAACCGCATTTCCATTTTGGAGGGTTCGGCTAGTTTCCCAACTTTAGCCCAATTTGTGCTGGATGCCTTGCCTACCCCAGGCTCGTCTGCACCGAGTGAGCGGGTCTGCAGTGACCCTGGGGTTTTAATAACCAACCGGCGTAATTCCATGTTGCCGAACACTGCAGGCAATACCCTAAGTCTCCGAGACAAACTAAAGAACAGGGTTCAGCAGCAGAGGAAGGAGTAATTTTCAATTACACTTATTGTTACAGTAATTGTTGGTTAAACAAAGAGATTGTTTATGATTTGAAATTTTGTGAAAGTATTATTTTGACATTAGGATTTGGGATCATATTGATGCATGATGCATGTAATTCCAACAGAATTACATGATGTTATCTACAAACTTAAATTTTGTATTTCAATTTTTTTTTCTAAGAGAGCGATTTTTTTCAAACAATTCTGTTACGGATATGAATTTGAAACAATATTGTTATAAGTATTGCTGAAAATATTTAAATTGCATGCGTTGAAAGCATTTTTGATCCGTTTACCTAGCGTATCAGGAATAACGTTCTCCCCTCCCTACGACCTAACGTTCACACTACCCTCCGAGTCTATTCGATAGGCAAGGCAACATGACCAGCTCACGCACGCGCGTACACACAGAGAGAGAGAGAGAGAGAGAGAGAGAGAGAGAGAGAGAGAGAGAGAGAGAGAGAGAGAGAGAGAGAGAGAGAGAGAGAATTACATACACACAAATATGTACATACAGACAGAAAAACAGACAGGCTACCGCCTGGAACGGCCGTAATGTGCACAGTGCACTTCACAAATTCAAGGGCTGGGACAGGTCAGGCAAAAGTGCTCTAAACCGCCTGTACGTAGGCAACACGCAAGGCCGGCTCCGTGTGTCCCAGCTTCCGTCCGGGTCCGCGGTCCGGCTCATCCGCCACTTTAGGCCGGGCTGATTCAATGAAAAAGAACCTGGGAGAGCTGACCGCAGCCCTACGGGCTCATTCACGGGCTCATGCGCTCGGCAGCGGGCTGGGCTGGGCTCTTATACGCAGCGCCACGGGCAGCGCGCCAACAACGAAGAGCCCGTGACAGTAAGCCCAAATGGAGGCACTGCCGCATGCCTTCCAGGGGCAAAAGATCGCAATGGCATGAATGAGCACTGTTAAGTTATAGCTTTAAATCATCTTTTTGAATGAACAAACAAGCGTTAGCCTTGCATCCTTTTTCTCAGATGGCAGCATTTCAGCCTTATTTGGCGCGGGCGCACCTCCCGAACGTGATAAAAATGGCCATCTCCCACATGGAGGATCGTTGACTTTGCTGATCTGCCTGGTATCGCCTGAACTTCGGCCACTTCCATTTTCTGAACTCTGACGTATGACGAGAGCACTTCTGTGTTTCTGACGTTTCTAAGCTCGGAATATGGGAAAGTCAAACTGACAAAGAAGAGGGTTGGCGGGTGGGTTGCCTCATTTGTTTTTAATGAAACACCTTGCAGCCAAGGTTTTACGTCGACAGCAGTTTAAAATAAGGCAACTTCGTGCCTAAAAAAAACCTTAGGTAAGTTTTATTCTTTTTAGCCCGCCCTTCTGCTTTGAAAAAGCTTTAGAGCGGGCTTATGCAATCGATGCGGTGTCTGTCTGTCTGTTTGTTTGTCTGTTTGTCTGTCTGTCTGTTCCACTCGAAGGAGTTGAGCTAGAGAGTTGAAATTTTTAGGGTATCTTAAGGGTCACTCCTGGACACCGAAACGCCTGGTGCAAATCCTGGCAACCCTCATTAAGGCACTGAAAAAAATTATTAAAGTTTTCACGGAATAAATAAATAAATAAATAAATAAATAAATCAACTTTTTCCAACCCCGTCGACCCGTACCTCTCCGAAAGCGTCTTTTCGCGTCCAGTTCAATGGTGCACACCGTTTTACAAAAAAATGGACCCAACACGCGACTACACTGTAAAAAGCACCCGAAATTGGTCCAGTTTTCAACTTTTCTCAACCCCATCGACCTGCACCTCTATGGAAGCGTCTTTTCGCGTCCAGTTCAACGGCGCCCACCGTTTTTCATGAAAACGGACCCAACTCGCGACTACACTGTAAAAAGCACCCGAAATTGGTCCAGTTTTCAACTTTTCTCAACCCCATCGACCTGCACCTCTCTGGAAGCGTCTTTTAGCGTCCAGTTCAATGGCGCCCACCGTTTTTCATGAAAACGGACCCAACTTGCGACTACACTGTAAAAAAACACCCGAAATTGGTCCAGATTTCAACTTTTCTCAACCCCATCGACCCGCACATGTCTGGAAGCGTCTTTTCACGTCCAGTTCAATGGCGCACACCGTTGTTCACGAAAACGGACCCAACTCGCGACTACACTGTAAAAAAACACCCGAAATTAGTCCAGTTTTCAACTTTTCTCAACCCCATCGACCTGCACCTCTCTGGAACCGTCTTTTCGCGTCCAGTTCAATGGCGCCCACCGTTTTTCATGAAAACGGACCCAACTCGCGACTACACTGTAAAAAAACACCCGAAATTGGTCCAGATTTCAACTTTTCTCCACCCCATCGACCAGCACCTCTCTGGAAGCGTCTTTTCGAGCGCAATTCAGTGGTGCCAACCGTTTTTCAATTTCCAGTGTTGCCAATCGTCAAAACTCAAACATTTCGATTATTTTCGACATTTCTCGATATTTTCCTGTATTTTCGACATTTTTCGTTGTTTTTCGATATTTTTTGATATTATTTGACATTTGCGGTATTTTTCGACATTTTTCGACATTTTCGATAATTTTTGATATTTTTCGATAATTTTTCGATAATTTTCGATAATTTTTGACATTTTTGATAATTTTCGATGTTTTTTGATATGCTTCGACATTTTTGACATATTCCGACATATTTCGACATTCGTAAACATTTTTTACAATTTTCGATATGCTTCGACATTTTTCGACATTATCCCTCATTTTTCGATGTTTTTCGACGATTTTCGACATTATCCATATTTTTCGATGTATCTCAACATTTTTGAGATATTTCGAGATTTTTCGACATTTTTTTACGAATTTCGACATATTTCGACAATTTTTGAAATTTTCGACACCCCTCGACGCCTATACCATTAAAATTGGTTCGACGAGCGTAATTCAGTGTTGCCATCTGCTGCCAAATTAAATCCGAGTTCAACCGTTCCACCTGAGGCCGAACTCACGTATTTCGTCATTTTTCGAGATTTCCGACTCCCCTTTTTTGCCGAATAACTGACCGTTTAGTCACTATCGGCACGTTTTCAAAGCAGAAGGGAGGGCTGTAGTTTCGGTGGTTCACCGTTACAAACTGCCTCTCTCCGAAGAGAATGCCTTTACGGGCCGCAGGCCCGATCATTTACAAGCTAAGAGGACGTTCTGTGTGACTTAGGGGTCGGGCCGAAGGCCCGACCGAACGCCGCCGGCAGGCCAAGCAGGCACGACCCCTGCCGAACGGAGTTGCCAGCGTAGCAAAGCGGAGCTGGCAACGACGTTTGGCGGAAGGGCGGGCCTGCTTGTTAATTGTCAGTCGTTATTAGAAAATGACAGGACGCGTCCGCGGCGTTCTTTAAATTGTAACTTTTTAGCCCGCCCATCTGCTTTGAAAAGGCTTAAGAGCGGGCTTATGCAATCGATCTGGTGTCTGTTTGTCTGTCTGTCTGACGTCTGTCTGTGCCACTAGATGCTGATGAGCCAGAGACTTGCAATTTTTAGGGAATGTTGGGGGACCCTCCAGGACCCCGAAACAGAGAGTGCAAATCCTGCCCACCAACATAAAAGGGGTAAAAAAAATACTCAAATTTTATAGAAATGGCAAAAAGTTGTAAATATGAAACTTTTTTAATTATTGTTTTTGGTCCTTTAAGGTAGTAGGAGCGACTTCGCGTTTTAAAGACAAAATTCTGAAACTTTCAGGAAATATACTTTAAAGCCCCCTTATTGCGATGCCGATCTAAAATAACCACCTTACCGGACTATATTTTAAATTATTAAGCATCGAAAATCGCTCAAAATAACATGGCGTCTTATGGGAAACCGGCCCCGGAGCGCCGCTTGCCGAATTTAACAATTTATTTCAAAGTCACGTATTAAAGATGAAGCAAAATGTTTCGTACAAAGGTTGTGCATTTAGACCTAAGGAACCTAACGAGATCATAAAAAGTATAGGTCACCGGCAATTTAAGAAAGTTCTGTTAAGTTTAAACGAGCGGTGGCGACCGCAGCGGCTATGGCGGCCATAGTACGCCATGGCGCGCGGGGCAGACCCGGCCGCCGAACCGAGTTTTACTTCGCGTATTTCTCGTAATATATCAGTGTTTGAGTAGTTTTTGATATGTTAAATTATTCTATGCTTTATTTAATGAATTTTAAGCATAATATCAAACTAAAAATCGAAACTTTAATTTATGACTTTATAAGTCGCTCCTACTACCTTAAGAGGGCGGAGTACATCGGCCTGCCGAGCCGCGCGGAGGCCTCTGCGGAGCGCCGAAAGCGCAGTGCCGTTCTGTGTTCAACTCGTCATTACAGCCAAACGGTTCGAGATATCGACACCAAACTTCGTATGTGAGCCAAGGAAGGTTCATTCTTTGTCCCGATGAACTTGAATAATTTTTTGAATTTTTCGTTGAAGCCGTTTTGCACTTTATAAAGCCTCATTTTCAGTCCACAAGAACTTTTGACTCAGGCCAAAAATCGAAAAAATCTCTTCTACAGATTGTAGATCCGTCCTTCACCTACCCGCACATATTTGTACGGTACCTGTGCATCGAAAGGGCGAGGCTCTAACCTATTCCAGCGCGGAGGTCTGCACGGGCTTTTTGGACTCATTTCGCGGCATGGAGGAGCCGGTCTGGTATGCTGACCGTAGTCGTGCTATACCAGAAGGCTGATTCCGCACTCTGGTTTCGTCGCTCGCTCCTTGTTGCACTCATTGGGCACGGCCATAAGGAGCGAGAGAGAGGGAGCTACAAAACGGTGTTCGGAATCGCCTTGCAGCCTCCTCTGCCTCCCGCTCCTCGTCCCTCCCTAACACGTGTTGTCACGGTCGTTGTCTGGCTACGCGGTCCGGGTCCGGGTCCAGAGCGTCAGGCCTGCTGTGGGGCTCCCACCCCCACCCCCACCCCCACCCCCACCGGGCCGGGGTCCGCCAGGCCTCTGGCCTCTGCAGGGCGAGGAAGCCGAGCAGCGAGCTTGCCTATGCCTCCAGCCTCTTTTCAACTGCCACTATTTCAAATTAAGATAGAACTTCGGTTCAAATTCGTCATTGTGCGTAGTAAGCCTTGTATAAATGATTAAGCTATCAAAAAAAATGGAAAAAGGGTGCAAAATCACGAAATTTAGAGCGCAAGGTAAACAAAAGAGGCGGGGTCGCCATATAGTCGCCCAGACCCTCGGGTCTTGTTTGGGTGGGCAATGAATGAGCGAGCTTCCACTCTTATTTTCCGCAATCAACAGCAAAGTTCATATAATTTTTAAACAACAATCTTACATTATGTACGTTTCGTGTCGCCCCCCTTTTCCTTCACCCTTTATTTTTAGGTACTTTGCCGAGAGAGATGGTTTTACCGTAGCCAAAGGGCATGATCCAAGAAGCAGGAGACCAAGAGGGAATGCCCACTGCTCACAAAGCTTTCGACACATTACCTCATCTCACTTCCCCGCGCTAACTCTCTCCCTCCCCCTCTCGCTTTCCCTCTCCATGCCCCTCTATCTCTTTCTCTCTCCCTTTCCCTCTCCCCCTCTCTCCCTCCCTCTCTCTCTCTCTCTCTCTCCGACACAGACAGTATCACACACTCATCACTCACTCTCTCTCTCTCTCTCCCTCCGCCTCTCTGACCGCTTTCTCCGTCCCTCCCATTCTCTCTCTCTCTCATGTCCTATCCCATTTTTTCAACAATTCGCCTCTTGTGCCTTTGTGCACATGCTGCATAATTTGCAGCTCCTCCCTGTGTGTGCATGTGCCGCGTGTGCGCTCACGGGCTGCGAAAGAATGACCTGAGACAGACCTGACCTGCCGCGGCCCGTCGTGCTTTATGACGATTAGCCTTGGGCAATTGATAGGGGCTGAGGGACGGGCCGTCTACACGCTTTCTGCCGTTACTGCCTCAATGTAGCCTTCTGTTGAAACGCATGTGTACACAGGCAGGACCGGGGGGGGAGAGAAAGATTGTTTTATTGAGGGCATTCGCGTCACATCCCCTCTCCAACGGAAACAAAGTGAATATCCACGCAACTCGCAGCATTGTCGGATTTTTCACCGTTTTTGAGGAAGGAAGCGTCAGTGCTCTCGGCTGCTTCGTCGAGTCAACATCTCGAAGTGCCGAGCTGCTCTACCACCCCCACACCGCTGAGTGCCGCACCGCGCCCCGTGCAGCGGTCCACCCGCCGCGCCCCGTGCAGCGCTCCGCGCCCCCGCGCTCCCGCGCCACCGCGCTCCCGCGCCCCCGCGCGAGTGTTTTGTGTTAGATGTGCTCTTGGATGTGCTTCATTAGCTAGCCTTGTGACAAGAAGTGAGTGGCCAGAAATGGCGAAGAGTCGAAAGCGGAACGGCTACAACAGCAGGTCGCTTGGTATTAGAGGAAGGAAGATTCGTTCACTGAACCAGCGTCGGTGAGTACTCTGTGCATCGCACCCGAGGGGATCACTCATATAAAACTTGTACAATGATTTTTTTGGTTTTGGATTTTTTTGATTTTTTTTTTTTTTTATGTTTGATTTTGATTTTTCTTTTGATTTTTCACGAGAAAGAAATGATATGTTACTTTTAAAAAATTGTGTTTTTTCTTGTTTTGTTCCCATTTTCCTCAATTTTGGGTTCATTTGTTCTCGATTTTTCGGATTTTTATGCAACTTTCTCCTTTATTTTATTTTGATTTTTTTAAATTATTTTCTTTATTTTTTAAATGATTGTTTGGGGGCTGTACAATGATTTTTCGAAGTGACCCCCCCCCCCTCGATCGCACCTGAGGGGGCCTGAACTCCTGAAATCATGTGTACACAATCGCCAATATCTTCGAAATCGTTGTCAAAATTAGTGATCTATAGCCGAAAAAAATTGATTTGAGTGCGTATTTTGGGCTCCTAAAGCTCAAAATACGCTTGTATTTACTTTACGAATTATTTCTTTCAATTATAAGAGGTGAAATCATATGGAATCATGTGAAATCTTGAAATCATGTGTACAAATTTTGTGTGTGTTGAGGCCCCCTCGATCGCACCTGTTTCGTGTCAAGTGATTTTGTTGGTGTGTCTTTGTGAGTTTGTATTTTGTATAACATTGGAATGGTGTCGTAGGGCGCAGAAACACCAGGCACCTGGCTCGGTAGACCAGGGCGATGGGCAGGTCACCCCACTCCCTCTCTCACTATTGTTGTGACTGTGACGCTGGCCTCTGCGCAGCCCCACTATGCCCGAGGTGGGCCCCGCCTCGCCTGCCACGCCGCGCGCGCCTCCCCGCGCGACGGCTCCTGTCTCCACGCCCCGGGCGCGCCCGCCCCCTACCCCCGCGAGTACCCCCTCGGGCTCCGCGGGGCCCCAGGAGCGACCCTGCGGTGTGGTAGCGTCAACCCCTGTGGCCAACAAGGACCCATACGAGAACGTCTTTGACGGCAACTCGTCGCCCGTATCTTGGGAGCCATCAGTGGGGCCTGTGAGAAGGCTGGATGAGGCTATGCTATCCACCGAGGCCATAGAGGGGCGCCGATGTATCCTTTACACTCAATTTATTGAGCAAATCAAGGCTGATAGGTTGCATTCACCCCTTACAAAGTGTTCCTTTTACGACAGTGTTTTTGTCGAAGAACGTATTATGGGTTTCAGGTCAGAGATCAAGTATAAGTGCACGATGTGTCAAAAAATCACCGTGCTGCACACAGACAAGGTGTCAAGCCGGGAGATGGATGTCAACATGGCCATCGTTGCTGGCACGGTGAACGGAGGTGGCACCTTCGCTTTGCTGGAGTCCATCGCCTCTTCCATCAACATGATGCCAATGACGATCAAGACTTACAGGAGAAAGGAAAACAAGCTGGCGGACATCATGGCCAGAGAGGCAATGGATGCTATGATACTTGCAGGACAAAAGGAATTGGAACTTGCGGTAGACGAGGGTGACAAGTGTGCCGATGGCGTGCCATACATTACAGGTGAGTCCGTGCACTTGTATGCAGATGTGCCTGCACCGTTTCAAGTAATCTTTTACTGAAATACGCAACTTGTTACAGTTGTCGTAGATGGTCAGTGGTCCAAGCGGTCGTTTGGAAACAAATATGACGCCACCTCTGGATCGGTAAGAATTCCCCACCCGTCCACAGCACCCTTTCCCCGTTACAACCGTCACGAGAAGGAAACATCTCTAAAATTTTTGTACACCACGTAATTCAGAAAAAAAATCAGAGACATTTCGCAAAATTTAAAAAAAAATCGGAAAAATTCATAGAAATTTAGAAAAAAGAGAAATTTAGAAGAAAGGAAACTTTACAAAAATTGAGTAAATTCCAGAAAAATCTCACGAAAATTCCAAAAATTCAATCTGAACACCAAAATTCAGAGTTGTTTCCCCCTTGTGCCGGCACCTTTTTCGTTTCGTACAAGGTCCTCACACCTCCAAATCTAATTCTAATTTATTTACAGGCGACCATCATTGGCTACCGCACGGGAAAGGTGCTTTTTACTGGAGTGAAAAACAAACGCTGCTCCGTGTGTGAGTACGCGCAGCGCAAGAACATTCCCGAGGAGGAGGTGCGGGATCACGCGTGTGCTAAAAACTACTCGGGACCCTCTACTGGAATGGAGGCTGAACTAATACAGGAAGGGTTCAAGCGCAGCGTACTCATGCACAATTTAAGATTCATGAAGTACATTGGTATGTTGTTTTTGTGTAGGGATTCGAGCTGCAGCGTACTTAGTGCCCTTGTCAATTTACAGTACGAACTGTTTTATTTTATTATTTTAATTTTTTTTTCAAGGTGACGGTGACAGCAGTGTAGAGAAAATGCTTTGCAAGGACAAGCAGCCCTACGGGGCTACTTTTCCTGTGCAAAAAATTGAGTGTAAAAATCATCTGTTGCGAAATTTAAAAAAATCCCTCCTTCAAATTTCCCAAAACACTCATCTTCCTTGCCCCGTGGGACTCAACAAGCAAGACATGGTTTTTCTACGAAAACTTGTGAAAGAAAATACACTTAGACTGGCGACAGGCGTGAGTTGTGCTAGCGAGTACAGAGGAAGAACAGAAGACGGTAATGTATTTTTAGCTATCGCTCAATGTACTACAGGAAAGCTGTCAAAGACTAACACCCTTGCCTGATTAACTTGCAGTTCCAATGCACCACATGCGTGTGGCTAACCTGCGAGCAGATATTCTGAACGCCCCCCTGCACACTTTCGGTGACCATGACAAGTGTGCAGAGTACTTTTGCAAGACGAGGCAGGGGGCCTCGGTGGCCACGGCGGCCGCGGTGGACACGGCGGCCACAGCAGGGCCTGGCAGCGCCTCTGCGCCGGGTCCCTCTCCAGCTGCGCCGCCACCGCCGGAAGTGAACTATGTGCCGCGACTGAGTACCGCGGGGATCTGGAGCCTCATCATGACTGCCGTCCACAGACTAGCTGACAAGGCTTCCAGTCTGGTCTACAACGTATCAAACAATCCATGTGAAGTGGCCAACAGTGTGATAGCCCAGAAGGTAGCAAACAAGAGGCCATACTTAGGAGGAAGTAGCTCTTACGAGATGCGCGTAAATGCCGCTGCCCTCTCTCTGAATACCTCGGGGGAGGTGCTTAGAATGGTGCACAAGTCGGCGACAGGCGGCGCCAGCCCGGGTAAGTTTGGTGCGGAAGTGCGTCGCAGGCATGTAGTGAGCGGAGAGGAGGGGCGATGTATCGAAAGTTGCATACTCTGTAGCTAAAATTGCCTATCTTCAGGCGGATCTAGAAGCCCACATGGGGGAGTAGTAGTCGCCTCCCCCCCCCCCCTCACTCATTACGTGCCTGGTGCGGGGCCACACCACACCAAACAGCCTTTTATATAATCCTACTGTTGCTCTTACAGGCAAGATCACAGTCAAGTGCATGGAAAGAAGAAAGGCCAAACGCGATGAGAAACGACGCCGGTCTACACAGAGAAAACTGGACATGCAGAATGGAGTCACTCTACCAGTAGGGCGCGCCCCCGCGGCAGGACCTGACCAGCACTACGGGCTTCAAGAAGAAAGCAACCAGCCACCCCCTGCAGATGACCCCGTAGCCATGCAAGAGGAGCTTGCGAAGTTCAAGCAGTCACTGCAGGATAGCCTGGAGCGCGCAGAAGAGCTAAAGGAGATGGCCCAGGGCACAGACGAATGGCTAAGAGAGCGACGGCTACGGCTTACTGCGGCTGATTTCGGAGAGATCTGTAAGAGAAAACCCCATACTTCATGCAGAGTATTTGTGCATAACAAGCTTTATGGAAATGGAGGCAAAAGCAAAGAAATGCAACACGGTAGGATGTATGAGCCAGAAGCCAAAAAATATCTAGTGTCTGAGGGCTACGATGTTGAGGAGTGTGGACTTTTCATCGACCAGGAAATGCCATTTTTGGGAGCCAGCCCAGGTATGGAGTCAGTGCAGTAATTTCAGTTGGTGTCTAGTGACATGAAAACTGTAAATAACCGATATTGGTTCATTTCAGATGGCCTAATAGGACTGGAAATGGTGCTTGAAATTAAATGCCCCTACTCTGCTTTTGACATTCTGACAAAAGAAGAAGCTATAGTAGATAAGGTAAGGTGAAAAATAATTTTGCTCTCGGTAAACTACGTTGACTGTGGCTAATTTACTGCTTGTGTTTCAGGTAACTTATCTGAAGAGAGTGAATGGCGAAATTAAATTAGCAAAAGACCACAGTTACTATTACCAAATTCAAGGGCAGCTCCATGTAACGCAGCGCCAAAAATGCCTCTTTTTAGTTTACGCCATGCACTGGACCCATATCGAAGAAATTGAGAGGGATGACGAATTTTGGAATAGAAGTATGCGTGATCATTTGAAACGGTAAATTTAAAGATATACGATTCTTTTTAGTACTTGGTTCGGGTTGTTTGACTTTCAGGCTCATGATACATATTTCCTTTTGTTGTACAGATTTTATGAAGAGGCCTTGCTTCCCGAAATTGTAATGCCTCTCTATCCTCACCGCCGTTCAAGAAATGACATACGGGAGGCGCCTTCAATCCTGCAGGCTCAAGATGAACGCAGGAATCAGCAGGAAAGGGCTGAAAAGGAAAAGAGAGAGAGACTGGAAAAGCGTGAAGAAGCGAAGAGGACCAGGGAAGTGCAGAAGCAAGCGAGAAAGGCGGTGGCAGAGAGGAGGCGAGAGGAGGCGGAAAAGAAGAAAAAGCAAAGACAGGCGAAGAGGAAGGATGCTGAGGGTGGCGAGGAAATAGCCCAGAAGATGCGGAAAAGCGATTGAATGCGGCGCCCGCGTCCCCACACAGGTTTTTCCGTGGTTTTCCTGGTGTCATTGCCCAAATGGGGGGGACTTATCTCCACGGCAACGGTCAGTTTCTTTTTAATTACTATTTGCTGCATTTTTGTCACTATTCTGACAGTTGTGCTTTCCAAATAAATTTACCACTATTCATTTCTTTTACGACTGTTTTACTTTCTGCGGTTCCTCACTTCACTCCTGTATTGACACTTCTCGGCGCACGGCTTTGTTACTGTCGAGGCCCAGCCCAGTGGGGCGGTGGGACCGGTGGAGGGGGTTGGGTGGGGGGAGGAGGGGGGGGGGCGAACCTCCGCGACAGAAGGAGCAACTAGCGGTTCAACCCGGAGTATGAATGCCATCTCAATTTCTCGAAAGCAAAAATGATAAACGTAATCAAATTGAGCGTAAATCAATATCGACACCTTACATCACTTTAATTTTTACGCAACTTCCTGGTTCCGGTGGCCTGAGCGAGGTGGCGGGGAGTAGTCGGGGCGCGGAAGGGCGGACCCGCGCTGCTCTGCAGGCTGCTCGCTGTATGGCAGTACAAGCAGGCTGATACATTCGTATCATCTGCTACATCGCTGTGAAAAGTACTCGTGAGGGTTACGGGAGAATTTTCCATGATAAAAATTACAATTTAAAATTGTAAATTTAAAAGCATTCGCTATCGACTTGGAATGACGGACGAGCAAGAATGGGCTCTCGTAAATTTACGACATATTTTGTAAATAAAAATTACAAAAAAAATGTCGTAAATTTACGAGGATATTTTTTATTTTTACAGTCCATACGCCCCGTAATCCTAAGCACGGGTCTTCCCCATTTTACAGCTCCGACCCATAACAGCAGAGCGATTTCGATGCGCGCACTCGTAGGCCCTCTCCGTGAGTGCGAGAGAGCCAGAGCCAGAGAGCCCTCACACCCTCGGCAGACTCCTTGAGAGCGAGAGAGACAGAGCGTGCACCGGAATCGCTCTGCAGGCCCGGGACTCGCAGAGGACGGCCGGGAGCTGCCCTCAGCCCCGCTCGCCCCCTCCACTCCTATCCTCTCCTCCTCGGCCCAGGCCAGCCTAGACCAGCCTGGCCCGGCAGAGCGACCTGCTGCAAAACAAAATAGTCCAGGCATAATCGTGTTTGACCTAGACAAAATTGGAGAACAAGGTTTTGATAGTGGACTTTGTTCGTCTCGTCGAGTACTATAACATATCAAAAATCCCCATTCGTACATGTTGAGGAATTTGAACACCGGGTGTTCAAAGTTCAAAATGCAGGGGTTTGGTAAAATGGCTGTAAAACCGGAACGGAAAAAGCTAGCGGAATGCGGTTTAATGGAATCGACGCGGAAAGACTTGGCCTACAACATTTATTTTATGATTATTTCGCATTAGGCTGATAGTTTCGAACAGAAATGCGACCAAAGTTAAAAAATTGGTGTTCCAAAAGTGTTCAACTCTGTTCAATGGCAATTTGTGGCTTTCCCTGCCGGGGGATTTCAAAATGCTCCGTAGAAACGTTGTAGCCCGTTCTTTAACGAACAATTTGAACTAAGTACGATGGAAATCGGACAATAAATGTGGCCTCCACGGCCCGCGGCGCAAGGCCGTGCGCGGCTGTAGGTCCCTGCTGGGCCCGGCGGGCCGGGCCCGCCCGGCCTGGCCCGGCAGTGTTTCGCCTCTTCCTGCCGGCTGTACGCAGCATGTATCGCGCCTTCTTAGTGCACTATCAGACATGAGAACCTGATCAGCTTTAGGACAACTTTTTGAACAACCTTGGACCCCAAATCCAAGATGGCGGACGCCCTGGGGCCTATGTACCACCCTGTTCAATTATCTATTTCGCAACCGATTTTCGCCGGAAAAAATCTCATTCACATATTGTAGGGGTCGCCGGGTTTAAAATAGACCACATTAGTTTCAATAACTTTATACTTCTGCTTGTGTAGCCGTACTCCCCCCCCCACACACACAAAATAGCGGGTCTTACTTTATATTTCATGTATTACCACTGTTATTCAATTACTGTGACGTCACATTCTTTTTCATGTGAAAACTGTCACATTCCTTTTAATATTAATGTCACATTCTTTTGAAAGTGACAATAAAATTTAGCCCGCATATTTTGGCCGATTCACATTGAAAAGAATGCGACACTGCATTTTAAACAATGTGACACTTTTCACATGAAAAAGAACGTGACGTCACATGAATTGAATAACAGTGACCTTGTAATCCAAATAGCAACTTCAGAAATCAACAAAATATTTTGACGTAAGCAGTCACTTCGCAATAGGATCTATTGAAACATATAGTCGCAAGTCTGACTTGCTTCAATTAACTATTAAACAAGCTATTGTGTCGCAAGTCAGAAAACTTAAACTGAACAAAGATTTGTTTTAAAAAATAATTGCTTAAGTGGACAATGATTCAGATTGCCCATGGCAGGGACAGAGTTCAGTGCTTGGGGTAAAGCCAATTATACAGGGGAAAGTAAAGATGTATGTCAACAAACAGCACCTTGCAAGGGAGTAGCTTTGGAGATTTTGCATAGTTTCTCCCACTGAGGATTTCCAAGATTCCAACCTGAGCTCTCTCACACTGTTAAAAATTCCGTACCCCCATGCCCTAGATACTACGGTAAAACCGTTTTGTTTGGTGACGGGACGACCGTATCTGAAAAATTACGGTGTTTTCCGTGACCAATTCCGTTCTTTTAGTTTCTTGAAACTTCGAAAAAAGTTGAAATACAGGCTTATGTGAAATATACGGTCATAGGTAGTACGGACGAACCGTACCCAATAAAAACGGTCCGGACCAGGTAAAAAATTAACGGAGAAAACCGTACTAATTACCGTGGAAATTTTTGACAGTGCATGCTGCTGCCTAGGGTACAGTGTGTTGATCTCGGTGGTAATCAGATCAGGTTATGGGTCCTTATTGCTTTTATAGAAATAATACTTTTTCTCACAATCTTTGACACGATCCCAGCACGCTCGTACGGTGCAGAAAACTGTTCTGGCGTGTTGTGTGCCGATTTTGATGTGATTGTCAGCGATGTCCACTGCGTACACAACACAGACCGGTCACCATTCATTACTCTCCAACAAACGGATTACTGCGGATCACTTTCACTGTCAATCAGCTGACGGTAAATTGTCCTTTCCCAGTTTTCAAGATATTTTGGAAAAAACAAGATAGTTCCCCTCTGGTGTCTTGCACTGTAAAAAAACAAGATCGTAGTACGGAACCAGCTACGGTGTCCAGTATCTTCGTTTTAGAAACTGACTACGGAGTGCAGAGTACGGCGCCACCGTACCTCATTTTCGGGGGGAAAATGTCATAAGTACGGGTCTTCCCTATGCCATTTTTTGAGTACGGTGATGCCGTACTTGGCAGTCCGTAACTGGGATTCAAAAATTTCTAGTACGGTGCGCGCCGTAGTAGGGAGGCACCATTCTACGGTGGATACCGTTAAAGGAATTAACGGTGATTTCCGTAGTTTTCACCATGATTTTACAGTCTGGGAATCCGACTTCCAAGGCGTTCAGCTTGGAATTCAACACTGTGAAACCAAGTGTGCAACTGTACAACACCTGTTAGAGTGCAACTCCATGTTTATCACGTCAAAGTGTTCAACTTAACAGCCGGGCGATTGCAATTTCTCAACACCACGGGTGTATACTATACTTGTTAGTGTTCAACACGGCAGTTGTGCACTTGGAAGTGTTCAGCTGTGCCGTGCAATAGGGTGGGTCGAATTCTCCACTTTTTTGATTTTGATATCGTAATACCGCGGCAAACGTGCCTTGTTACTTGGGGAGTCGAGAGGTAACTTCCTTTTTGCGATCGGACTTCATCTTCAGTTCGGGGTTTGAGTTTGAAATTTCGAAAATTTTCCTTAAAAAGGGTAAATACTTGATTGGTGCCAAAACCATGACTCACATGACAAAATGTATAAAAGGTAAAGTGCGTAAAAGTATGTTCTTGATCGAAAAGGTCTTAAGTGTTGTTGCGATAGAACCAGCCGTTTTCGAGATACGGGCAGAAACGTGTGCCAATTCAGCGTAAGGTGAAAATCCGTGGCTCGGCGCTGTATCCCCAGACTGCCGCAACAATGACCGGGCGGCCAAGTGCAATGGGATGGGATGTCAGCGAAGTCTCTCCGCACCCCCTTCCACTCGCTCGCCCCGCTACTCCCCCTTCCCTATGGAAACTTTGATTCCAGTTTTACCGCTTCTGATTTCTGATTTTAATTCTTACGGGCTTGAATAATTTTAACTGGATCATATTGGATTATATTTTTACTGGCTTTTAAATTATCTGTACCATTTTCATTATTCGTTTCAAGCTTAAATATTGGAACTTCGGGACCAATCGTAACTTTGTCACTTGTTTACTGTCATACGAGCGAACGTGGTTCCCGGCTGGTCCCAGCCTGCACACACGCTCTTTTTATACAAGTGCGCTGCTGTATCCACATCACGTTACACCTCTTGACAACATTCGCTCGTATCGCAGTAAAGAAGTGACAAAGCTACGATTGGTCACCGAGTTCTAATATTTAAGTTTTAAATGAAAAACGAGGGGGCATCAACTCGGAAATTTCATGCACTGTAAATATATTCAAATATTGAATGCTACTGAATATTGTTGAATAGTTTGAATAGTATTCAGTAAGATATACACTTGAATATGTGTGAATACTTTGAATATTTATGGATATATGTCAATAGGTCTGACTAGTTATAAATATTCCTAAATATCGTGAATACTTGTGAATTTTACTGAATACTTGCGTCTGTGTGGCTTCAGCAGTGCTCAAGGAGTACCTTGCATACTTCTTAAGTTTTCTGAACACTAGTAAATATTATGGGGTCATACTACTTGCTACATCCCTACCCCTCACAATATTCATTGAATATGCTTGAATAATGATAAATATGCCTGAATATTAGTGAATAAGCTTGAATATTGATGACGTTGCTTGAATATAGCGAATATTTCAATATTTTTGAATACCTTTTGGATAACTGCTAAAATCAGCTGAATATCAGATATTGATTCCCACGTGAACCATGAATATCCGAGTTGATTCCCCCTCGTTGAAATGAGAGCGGTTCAGATAAATTTAAAAGCCTGTTAAAATGTAATCCAGTATAAACCAGTTAAAACTCAAGCCCGTAGGAAAACAAATCAGAAATAAGCCACGGTAAAACTAGAAATCTTGTTAGGCAGTCGATTTTTCTGACTCTTACACTTCGTATGAAGCTGAGTTAAAATAAAAAGAGCGTGTGTGCGGGCTGGGACCAGCCGGGAACCACGTTCGCTCGTATGACTGTAAAGAAGTGACAAAGTTGCGATTGGTCCCGAAGTTCCAATATTTAAGCTTGAAACGAATAATGAAAATGATACAGATAATTTAAAAGCCAGTAAAAATATAATCCAATATGATCCAGTTAAAATTATTCAAGCCCGTAAGAATTAAAATCAGAAACCAGAAGCGGTAAAACTGGAATCAAAGTTTCCATATTTTTTCTACTCGTCTCGTTCCCGTGACAATTATTTTATCGGAAGGTTTCGACCAAATCGTTTCAAAATGACTGCAGTCGATATAAAAAAATAAATAATTAGCGACTTATCTGTCGTCAATTTTCGACAAAATTTTTACAGTGTATCGCAGCAAAGAAGTGACAAAGTTACGATTGGTCCAAAAGTTCCAATATTTAAGTTTGAAATGAAATGAATACGGTTCAGATAGTTTAAAAGACAGTTATTTTATCCACGCCCCAGCAGGCCGGGTAGCGAGAGGGGTAGCGGGGCGAGCGAGTGGAAGTGGGTGCGGAGAGACTTCGCTGACATCCCATCCCATTGCACTTGGCCGCCCAGTCATTGTTGCGGCAGTCTGGGGATACAGCGCCGAGCCACGGATTTTCACCTTACGCTGAATTGGCACACGTTTCTGCCCGTATCTCGAAAACGGCTGGTTCTATCGCAACAACACTTAAGACCTTTTCGATCAAGAACATACTTTTACGCACTTTACCTTTTATACATTTTGTCATGTGAGTCATGGTTTTGGCACCAATCAAGTATTTACCCTTTTTAAGGAAAATTTTCGAAATTTCAAACTCAAACCCCGAACTGAAGATGAAGTCCGATCGCAAAAAGGAAGTTACCTCTCGACTCCCCAAGTAACAAGGCACGTTTGCCGCGGTATTACGATATCAAAATCAAAAAAGTGGAGAATTCGACCCACCCTACCGTGCAACACTTTCCTTGTTGAACTCTTACAAGTGTTTAACTGTCGTGTTAAAAACTTACAAGTATAAAATTATCGAGTTAAACACTCGCCATTGCTTAACTCTGGGTTGAACACTTGTACATACAGACAGGGTGTTGCGCACTTACAAGTGTTTAGCAGTTGCACACTTGGTTTCACAGTGAAGCCAGGACCTCGGAAATCAGGAAAACCAGCTGATCCGTCCTGGTTTCATACGCATTGTCTAGAAAACCAAGATGACTTCCAAGACAAGGTCTTGAAAACGTGTGTTACTTATATTATGTGATAATACCAGTAATGTCTTATAATACAGTAATACCTTAAATTTCCCTATAATATTTGTAATATGTTGATAATTATTGCATTACTCATAGTATTCGTATTACCCAGTATAACGAATATTACTTTGTAAAATATTCCTCTGGCTGGCTCAGACGAGTTTTTTTTTTACCCCTCGGCGGAGCCGCGCAACAGTGAACTCCCACAAGTAGTAATTTCGTGTGCGAAGCACTGTAAAATTTTAGAGGCAAATGACGGTCGATGTACGGTCTCGCCGTACATGCCACTCCTGGACATAGCGCCTTGTGTACGGAACGCGAACTACGGCGTCACCGTACCACCGAAAAGACCGGGTTTTACGCGTTACAGTCTGATAATACGGCTCCACCGTACCCCGTTTTGCACACTGCTTCCTCTACGGTAGGCCCGTACATTGCGATCCGTCATAGATTTGTGACATTGAAGGTACGGCATTGCCGTCTTTTCTTCGAACGGCCGACGGGCGCTGCTGGAAAATAATTAGCGGTTCATGTCGTCACATTGACCGTCATTATTTTTTGCAGTTGGGGGGGGGGGGGGAGCTAAACAAGCAGAAGTATAAAGTTATTGAAACTTATGTGGTCTATTTTAAACCCGGCGACCCCTACAATATGTGAATGAGATTTTTTCCGGCGAAAATCGGTTGCGAAATAGATAATTGAACAGGGTGGTACATAGGCCCCAGGGCGTCCGCCATCTTGGATTTGGGGTCCAAGGTTGTTCAAAAAGTTGTCCTAAAGCTGATCAGGTTCTCATGTCTGATAGTGCACTAAGAAGGCGCGATACATGCTGCGTACAGCCGGCAGGAAGAGGCGAAACACGGCCGGGCCAGGCCGGGCGGGCCCGGCCCGCCGGGCCCAGCAGGGACCTACAGCCGCGCACGGCCTTGCGCCGCGGGCCGTGGAGGCCACATTTATTGTCCGATTTTCATCGTACTTAGTTCAAATTGTTCGTTAAAGAACGGGCTACAACGTTTCTACGGAGCATTTTGAAATCCCCCGGCAGGGAAAGCCACAAATTGCCATTGAACAGAGTTGAACACTTTTGGAACACCAATTTTTTAACTTTGGTCGCATTTCTGTTCGAAACTATCAGCCTAATGCGAAATAATCATAAAATAAATGTTGTAGGCCAAGTCTTTCCGCGTCGATTCCATTAAACCGCATTCCGCTAGCTTTTTCCGTTCCGGTTTTACAGCCATTTTACCAAACCCCTGCATTTTGAACTTTGAACACCCGGTGTTCAAATTCCTCAACATGTACGAATGGGGATTTTTGATATGTTGTAGTACTCGACGAGACGAACAAAGTCCACTATCAAAACCTTGTTCTCCAATTTTGTCTAGGTTCGCCCCTAAAATCGCGGATTATGCCTGGACTAAAAGCCCGGGCGGGGCGAGGCGTCCTGACTCGTGAGACATGTGGTGGTGGGGGCGGCAGTATAGCTCGCCCGCAAGGCTGCATTTTCGACAGTCAGGGAAACAGCGTAAAGGCCCTTGCAGACCTCCGCGCTGGAACAGGTTAGAGCCTCGCCCTTTCGATGCACAGGTACCGTACAAATATGTGCGGGTAGGTGAAGGACGGATCTACAATCTGTAGAAGAGATTTTTCCGATATTTTGCCTGAATAAAAAGTTCTTGTGAATGGAATATAAGGAAGCACAGGGCTTAAACGACATGTTCCAAAAATTATTTGAACATGCATGTACAAAGAATGAACCTTCCTTGGCTCACATACGAAGTTTCGTGTCGAAATCTCGAACCGTTTGGCTGTAGTGACGAGCTGAACACAGAACGGCACTGCGTTTTCGGCGCTCCGCAGAGGCCTCCGCTCGGCTCGGCAGGCCGATGTACTCCGCCCTCTTAAGGGGTAACTCGAAGAGTGAGGACTCTTAGGCCCAAAATTTCTTCCGTTTGGCCGTATCTTATACCGTTTGGCTGCTACAGCGTGGAATATGGCCGAAAACATGCTAATCCGCATGCTGGGTGTCGGGTAAAGGGTTTTACGGCATTTTGCGAGCCTTTGGGCCACAATTTCGTCCGTTTGGCCGCTACAGCGTTAGCAATGTGTTTTCAAAGCAGAAGAAAGGGCGTAAGTAACGGTGGAGCACCGTCACAAGCAAAGTCATATTGGACTTGAACAAAATCCTTTATGGGGCGAAGTCCCGACTTCCTACAACCAACCACGCTGTGGTGTGTGACACGTGAGTCGGGCCGAAGGCCCGACAGAACGCCGCCGGCAGGCCAAGCAGGCACGCCCCCTGCCGAACAAAGTTGCCGGCGTAGCAAAGCGGAGCTGGGAACTTCGTTTGGCGGAAGGGCGGGCCTGCTTGTTTTTTTAAAGACAATACTGTTACGAATTACTTTATTGAATATGAGCAGCTGTTCGTCACCGGTCTTCACAGTGCGCACTGACAACTATCTCTATGTGCTCGTTTCTTTCTTGCAGGTTGTGACTATCCCGGCACGGAACAAAAATATTTTTTTAAAAAAAAATTCCTTTGATATTTGAAACCTTGGGGTGGTCCCCAACGATATTAGAACATTCCCTGCCCAAAACAAAAACCATCATTTTGAACCTTGGGTCGATTTGACAGAGAATGAACCAGAGGCGTCGCGCGGTCTAGGGACCGGTGGGGCCGAAAGGGTCGCGGGGTATTATTGGGTATTATAGGTTTTATTGCCCCCCTCCCGCCTTGTCGTCTCAAAACTCCTAAGGCGCGGGAGCAAGGGTAGAAGAAAGGCAGGGGGCAGTCAAAATGCCTCGCCCCTCCCTTTCCCCCCTTCCCAACGGCACAAAATGGCTTACTTGTATTATTCTTTAATCGTGATTCTTTTTTTTTATGCAGACGAAGCTGGTGCTTAAGCACAATTGTGTTGCTGGTGCACCTAATGCTGGTGAAAATTTATTCATCTTTGAACGTGGGCCCTCTGCTGAATCAATGCTAAAGGCAATTTCTGTGCCTTTAAGCAAGCAAAATATTAGAGGCCAACTCCTAAATTTACAATGCCTTCAAAAGCGTCCCAACCCATCGTAAGTTCTCCAAAAGAATTAAATAATAATAATACTTAAAAAAGGCAAACGTAAATTGGAGCAGGTGGAATCTCTGACGTTCCTAAATTAATTATTTTGCTTTAGATCAATGTTGGTGGTGCTAACTACCCTTTTTATCTCAATAAAAGGGCTGTTTGGAGTTTGACAAAAACCTATGAGAACCAGCCTGCTAATCTTTTTAGAGAAATGTTTCTCCTCTTTGTTCCAGCGGTACTAGCCCTTCCCTTTGTAAAAGCTGGCGGATCCAAAGGGACAATTGGTGTACCGCAAAATATTTGGAAAGGAGTGGCCTGTAAGTTTTCAATATTTACTTAATTTAACAAGCAGGCCCGCCCTTACGTCAAACGAAGTTACCAGCTCCGCTTTGCTACGCTGGCAACTCCGTTCAGCAGGGGGCGTGCCTGCTTGGCCTGCCGGCGGCGTTCTGTCGGGCCTTCGGCCCGACTCAAGTGTCACACACCACAGCGTGGTTGCTTGTAGGAAGTCGGGAGTTCACCCCATAAAGGATTTTCTTCAAGTACAATATGGCTTTGCTTGTAACGGTGCTTCAACGTGACTTAAGCCCTCCCTTCTGCTTTGAAACCCCGTTGCTAACGCTGTAGCGCCCAAACGGTAAGAGATACGGCCAAACGGACGAAATTTTAGTCCAAAGAGTTTCGGCCCAGAGGGTCGCAAAATGCCGTAAAACCCTTTACCCGACACCCAACATGCAGTTTTGCATGTTTTCGGCTATATTCAACGCTGTAGCGGCCAAACGGTAAGAGATACGGCCGAACGGACGAAATTTTGGCCCAAAGGGTCCTATAACTCATCGAGTTACCCCTTAGGAGACAAATAAAAATTCTGAAAAATTTTCATATTTACAACTTTATGCCATTTCTATAACATTTGAATAATTTTTTTAACCCCTTTAACGTTGGTTGGCAGGATTTGTACTCTCCGTTTCGGGGTCTAGGAGGGTCCCCCAACATACCCTAAAAATCGCAAGTCTCTAGCTCATCTGCATCTAGTGGCACAGACAGACAGACGTCAGACAGACAGACAGACAGACAGACAGACAGACACCAGATCGATTGCATTAGCCCGCTTTAAAGCTTTTTCAAAGCAGAAGGGCGGGCTAAAAACAGGCATTTCAAAAAATTGAATCAAGTTTGGACAAAAATACACGTTGTAAATTGCCTCTAATTCGGTGACAGACTATATTGGAGCCAGGACTAATGGGGCAACACCCGCTGCATGGAAGAATATGCTGAACATTATTAAAAATATGAGGAAAAAAGAAGAAGTACAAGCCACAGCGATGAGGCTCCTTCATCGTCCAAATGGTAAACACATTTCTGATGTCTGATAAAATAAAATATTCAATCCTTTTAACAAAGCTTTGTCTTTTCAGTTCAAAATCAACATAATGTTCCTCGTCAAGAAGGCCTTTCCGAGAAGCACCACCACTCCAGGGAGCCCCTCTCCGAGGAGCCCCTCTCCAGGGAGCCCCCCTCCAGGGAAACAATCTCCAGGGAGCCAATCTCCAGGGAGTCCCTCTCCAGGGAGCCACTTTCCAGGGAGCCCCTCCCCAGGGTGCCCATAGCCCCGTCAGTGACAATGTTGCTCATCGCTCCGAATTCCGTTTTTTTCTGTGACAACAGGGATGTCACGATTCAGCCTGTCCCACCAGGAACGGAATCGTCACCTGCTCCGTCGTGGCATGGGGATGGGGCAATCAGTTCTGCCTTAGCCCGTGAAACACCAAACATACATGTCGCATCCATTTACAACACATGCTGCATGTGAGTGAATCATACGTGCGTGTATGTAGCACGCGTGCTACATGTATACATGTATGTCTCACATGCATGTGTTTCCCGCCAAGACATACATGAGACCGTTACGTCTTGTATGTGACACATTCATGATGCATCATCACGTGTGTGTCATACATGTAGCGCATACATGTGAAACATTCCTCTTGTATGGCAAACGTGTATGCTGTATCACTTCGTATGGTGCATACATGTCCCACAATCTGGCGCATACATGAGAAACATTACTCTTGTATGACAGACATGTAAGCTGTATCATTACGTATGGTGCATACATATCTGATTCCCTGGCGCATACATGTAAGCCTTTCTTCTTGTATGCTGCATGATGCATACCAGACAAAAAATATTAGTTTTTAATTAAAATTATTTTTTGCTATTCCTAAAGACCAAACAAGAGTCTGGCATACTCCTAATATCAATCTGCTCCGAATACACTATAGAAAATCGGTGTCTTCATGACCAAAAAAAAAAGTAATTCAGAATTTTTTAAAAAAGGGTGATTGGTCGAATAAGTTTCAAGCATCAACTAATGACTTTATCATCTATAAGACGAAAAAAAATTGTCTGTGGCGTCGACTGGCGCTATGGCACATATATCAGTGCTGTCGCACACATGTGGCATACATGTAGTCATATCAGTACATGCATGTCAGCATGTCCAATGTCCATGTCGTATGTAGCACATGTATATGCTCACAGTAGATATGTGGCATACATGTTACCAGATCAAAATATACATGCAGGTCATCCGCTTTTGTATGTTACACATGCATATCCCTTTAGAGCATATGTGGCAAACATGTCCGCTGATAATTCCATGCATACCGTTATGTTGCGTATGTGACACGTATGCCGAGTGTATGTGAGATGTATGTCGCTTGTATGTGATTCCTATGTGAGTTATTAGAGTGCACCAGCTAATATCCTATAGATGTGATCTCGTGGTCTAATGGACAAGGTGCTAAGTAAGTAACACGAAGGTCCCGGGTTCAAATCTCAACAGCGGCGATGGAGTTCAGCAGAAATTGGAGTAAAATAAAGAACACAAGAAAAGAATAATAATAGGAGGAAACACAAGGAGAGAAATAAAAGGATTAATTTTATGCGATTTGGGGGAAAATAAGAGTGGCGTATACATGCATGTAACATACGTACGAAGTACATTTTCACATGCATGGCCCATAAGACACACACACAAAACGTCCAAAGCTCTCTCGTATGGTACACACACATGCCGATCGTATGTCGCATAGGTATGCCACGCATGCTCAAAGTGTATGCCACATACATGCACAGCATGCATGCAAACATGTATGACACATACACTAAAAATGTTTCACGGGAGATACCTTAAGCACCTCCTACGCTTTGGTCTGATCGTGTTTTTTGCCATTCATTCAGAGTTAATTTTATGTTATTGTGACAGTTTTTGAAAAAAAAATATTTTTATGTTATGACAAATTTGGTAAAACACGATAAAATGTATGTTTGTTTATTTGCCTAAAAGTTTCTTCCTTTGAAAGATAAGCTATCACGACACGCGAAACTGGAACACGACACACGCCCTGTACTGCGCCGGCTATGGCCTTACTAAACCCGCCACGTTGGCAACCTGCGCGCCCGCTGCTGCGGCAGACGCCTGCCGGGTAGGCAACGCGCCACAACTCCCCGCGCAGCTGCTCGGTGTCTCCACGGCGTCTGCACGGAGGCTGCCCGCTATTTCGCCATGTCTGAACGCCATCTCGACAATGTCTCGGCGGAGTTCCCAGCGGCTCCACACTGCCTCCACAGTGTCTCCGTTCGGACTGGGTCGTGTCTCGTCGAGATCATGTGGGAGTTCTCTCGGGGCTGGCTGCGCTCCCACCACTTGTCTCCGCGGTGCCTCCGCGGTGACTAGACGTTGTCTCGCCCGCGTGTCTCTAAAGCGTCTATATCGTGTCTTTCTATTCAGACTCGATATAGACGACTTGGAGACACGAGCGGCATCTCCTAGGCGTCTATGTTATGACTGCAGGATGACTCACAAGTGGCTCCGGATTCGTCTCTACGTTGTCTCTTGAATATCTCGGTTTCGTCGCCTGCCTGTACATCTCTCGCGTGTCTCGGTTCGAGACATCCTAAAGCTCGTTTTTTTCCGTACGGGCATGTCGCAGAAATCAGGCGCACAGCCTAGGTATAACAATCAAGTTGTCTTTACGCATTTGTGTCTGGGAACAAAGAGAATTGTAGATGAACAACATATTGATGTTTCTTAGTTCAGTAGCTTAAAGAGCCTCAAAGTTAACTCCCACCTTGTCCGTCCCTATCTATAGGAGGCATAAACAGTTTTTTTATCCAAATATTTACAGAAAATCCATTTTAACATTTAGACCTTCCTACTTCATTCTAAGCACCATAACTTCTTTATTTTCCTAATGACTTTTTCCAGGCGGTGTTGAGGAACTTGATTCATCCAATGAAGACTTGTTTGTCATGGGTAACGAGGATAGCGATTTTGATATACCCATTGCTGTTCATAAAGACACTCTTCAGAAAAATAAGGAACTGAAAAAGACTAGAAATAAATCAGCCGAGAGAAATAAGAAACTCTCCTCTGAAATGGAAGATCTTAGAAAGAAACTTCGCGAAGCAGAAGAAAAGCTCAGGTTGGAAAGGGAGCTTAGCATTAAAATGGAAGGTCAGCTACTCAGGGACCACTTTAAGAAACTAGGTGAACCGCCTTCAAAGGTATTACATTTTTTATTTTGTTGTATATGATTTATTTATCTTGTTTATTATTTACTTATTTATCTATGACTATTTTATCTGACTTTATATTTCATTTCAGGGGGCAAATCTTGTCCATTCAGATGCTTCAGCAGTGCTTGGTGATAAACGTGATAATGTAAGTTTTAATACTTCAGATTTGTTGTGTACTTGCTCCTGAGTATTCAGTTTTCATTCTATGTTAATGTCGCATTTCTTTCCAGGACTTCATCAAGTGGACAAATAAAATTGACAGCGGTGAACTGACTAGTGACATATGTCTTCAGAATGAAGAAATGCCTGGTACGGACTCATCAGAGATGTCAGCAGTTAAGACAGATAAGAGCCATAATTCATCTTTAACATCAACTGTCATAACTCACTCAAAGAAGTCAGAGGAGAAGAAGGGTGGGAGTAATAAGTCAACCCCTACATCTACCATAACTTCCCCACCAGATAAGATTGACAAGGAAACCACATCTCAGAAATCTGGTAAAACTTTATCGGTAAATAATGTAGATGGTAGACAAAAGAGTGAAGAAATAACCCCAACTGCTCATGGGATAAAACCTAGTGGTGGAAATAGCTCCTCTGCAAACAGTGCAAAATCAAAGGTGTGTGCAAGTTTTTATTTTTAAATTATGGATAGCAGATAAATATTATAATAACTAAATGCTTTCTGTACAGAGGGATAAACCGTAAGAAGTTAAGAAATCCAAAAAGACGTCTGTCCGAAGGTTGTAAAACGAGCACTGTTTTGCCCACAAGATTGGGATGGCCAAGATTAGGTAAGTTGAGGATTGAAAGGATTCATTTAGTGATAAACAAATTATTATGTGTTGAATCTTATTACATAATTTTCAATTTGTCAGGTACTGACTCCAGAACGAGAGCAAAGCCTTTTTGCATCAGTCAAGAAAGGACAAGCCAATGATTCAAGGTTTGTCAAGAAACCTTCAGATCTCCTGTGGGACAGGGAGGAGTTAAATAATATTCAGCGAAAATCAACATAGGCTTTTTTAATTATATGAGCCTTGCTTGGCACGATAGCGAAAACGCGTGGTGAGAGAGAAACAGGGAACAATCGAGCGTCGTGGGGGTATGGTGGGGGCAACCGCCCAGGCAGGCTGGCAGCCAGCCGCGTCGGCGGAGTGCCCGTGGCGCGCGCGCGTGGATTAACTGTATGGTGACGTCTCCTAACTAAACGAAAACGAAAACTATAGTGCCTAAGCGCTTCGTTAGCTCTTCCTGAATCCAGGGAGCACGGAAAAAAGTGTGTGCGACAAAACCTGAGGGAGTAGTTTGGTGTCAAAGACCGACCGGCGGCATTCCGGGGGCTAGAAGCTGGGACTCCAGCGCGCCCTCCTATCATGGTATAACTTTGCCTTATTTACGGGTTGTCCTTAAATTCGTAGCAATGTTAAGCCGCCTGAGGCCTCAAGGGCTGCAATCCCTGGTTGCCTTTTTTACTATGTACTACTTGGTTTCCTTTTAAAAAAGAAAGGATGTGTGCCAGCATTAGCTACATTAATTTCCCCGCAGAGCGCGCCACCGTACAACCAATGCTTTCCTGTAGATACTCCCGACTAGCACCTGTCACTTCAAATCAGGCCGGCGGCCAATAAACATCTGCCATCCAACCAGTTCTGTTCTTCCCCCTCACGCCCACAAACAAAACAGACTGGGATTCTCAAGCAAACTTGTCCGCTTGGATTAATGTATATAAAAATTAGGTATCATTTCCTTTCACCATAGTGAAGTGTAGCAAGTGTGAGATAGTTTTTCAGAGCTCTAGTGAACTATCTCCTCATTTAATTTATTTTCATCAATGTTTAAAGAGTGATAATTTTTTTTTGCGGGCAACCTTTGAGCCTGTGAGCAAGGCAGACTTAGTTTCTCAGCTCTTAAGGTACATTATGAAAACAGACATATTAATCAACGACTTGAGAATGAAAATGCGGACAACTTTGAGTTGGGGGAAAATGTTGACGATCCTAATTTTGAATTCGATGTAGGTCCCGGTAATGCCGAAGTGTTTATTAATGCCGAGGAACTTAATGTCGGCGCAAATCATGAGAACCATAATTATAGGTTCACACTAGAGAATTTCAGTAACACACTTTATAGTAATGTTCAAGTCTACACTGAGAAAAATGTTTGGTCACCACGGCCGAAAAAGACCATAGAACGTTCTATCGTGCTGGCTGAGTGTTTGGTGGAAGCGTCTAAACGCTCAGCCAGAACGATAGAAACGTTCTACGGATATGACTCAGGGGGCAGACTGAACACCACTTTAGTTCCAGCAACCGAAGTATTTTTCTCCGTGCACCCAGTGAAATCTCGATGAAATCTTCGGAAATCTCGATGAAATCCTCGGAAATCCAACTGAGAAATCTCATAAAATCTCATATAAATCTCTCAAAATCTCAGAAATTTTCTGTTAAATCTCATGAAATCTTGTGAAATCCCATGCAACATTGCGAAATCTTTTAGAATTTTGTGAAATCTTGTAGATATTTGTGAAATCTTGTAGATATTTGTGAAATCTTGTAGATATTTGTGAAATCTTGTAGCTATTTGTGAAATCTTGTAGATATTTGTGAAATTTTACCAGATGAAATCCTTACCAAATCCGGTGAAATCTTAGGAAATCTACAGAAATCTCATATCAGTAGAAATCCTGTGTACAATAGGATGGGGAGTGGTTGCCCCCTTGGTTCGAAGTCTTAGGCTATGTAATTCCATTACGTAAAGTTTTGTAAGTCCTTTTAGAGCTTCCTGGAATGTTTGAAATTATTATGGAGTATATACGAACTCTTGAAACAGCCCCCTCAGGTTTAGTTACTCATGCTATGTGTATGTGTATGTAATTTGTGGCGTAACTTAAAAGAGTCTTTCGGTTATAAAATTGTTCTCCCGCTTGAAATATGTTTTGATGACTACGAACCAGACAACACTCTGGGTTCGCACAAAGGAGATCATGCCTTAGGCGCTCTGTACGCTCAGTTATCATATCTTCCTGGATATTTCCCAGTGAGAAATGCGACGTCGGTTTGATGTCTGGTTAACGTCTATAACATCGAGGTCAAGGTTTCATCGAAATGTTGCGAATATTGACGTCCTATTGGAGATCGAAATAAGATCTAAAAATTTAGACGTCGGTTTGACATCGAAATGCGTGATTCCACGCGATATCACCGTACACTCTGTGACCAAGAAGGAATAAGGGCAGAGATTTAAAAACTCACTCAGGGGGTGCCTATACCATTACTGTCACGTCGCTTATGTGGGAAAGGCCTTTTTTTTACTTTTAGCAAATAACTTTATTTGCCATTTTTTGCAAGTTTAGCTGATTTTGATAATTGGAGTAAATTATTTTAATTATGACGGATCGCACTGGGGCGGGGGGAGCGGGCTGAAGTTATGTTGCGATCGCAGTCGCGATCGCAGTTGCAATGGCAATTTGTTTTATTTCGGGAAAGGACTAGGTGAGAGACTATTGCTCCTCCAAATGAGAAATTAAGAGTGTCCTACTAAAATTAATTCATGTTCCGTTCTATTGCTCAAGCGCTCCTGTGCTGCGCACTCCTGCGTTGGGAGCCCTGTGTGGTGCGCTCCTGTGCTGCGCACTCCTGCGTTGGGAGCCCTGCGCTGGGAGCTCCTGCACTTGGAGCTCCTGCGCGGTGCGCTCCTGCGCGGTGCGCTCCTGCACTGGGAGCTCCTGCGCGGCGCGCTCCTGCGCTGGGAGCTCCTGCGCTGGGTGCTCCTGCGCGGTGCGCTCCTGCGCTGGGAGCCCTGCGCGGTGCGCTCCTGCGCGGTGCGCTCCTGCGCTGGGAGCCCTGCGCGGTGCGCTCCTGCACTGGGAGCTCCTGCGCGGTGCGCTCCTGCGCTAGGTGCTCCTGCGCTGGGAGCCCTGCGCGGTGCGCTCCTGCGCTGGGAGCTCCTGCGCTGGGTGCTCCTGCGCGGTGCGCTCCTGCGCTGGGAGCCCTGCGCGGTGCGCTCCTGCGCTGGGAGCTCCTGCGCTGGGTGCTCCTGCGCGGTGCGCTCCTGCGCTGGGAGAACTGCGCGGTGCGCTCCTGCGCTGGGAGATCCTGCGCGGTGCAATTGCGACTGCGATTGCGATTGCGGCGTAACTTCAGCCGCTGGCGGGGTGGAACTTCCCTCGTGCCCCTGATAATAATGAGGTGTTATAGTCATATATTTACTCACTTTACTTTGTACCCTAGGATCAAAAGCCTAACAAAAGTAATTTGCAAAGTTTTAGGGGAGTAGGTGTCAGTGTTCCGCGCAGGCTGCGCTTCAGCCAGCCAGCCACTCACTATTCCCCCAGGCAGCGCCGCGCCATATTATTGTAAGGTTACGCGCTTGGTTTCTGGACTGGAGAGTACAAGCTAGCTGACACCTTAGTGACTTGCACTTACTGTTCTGTGTATGTTTTAAACTAAAGGTATTATCTGCTAAAAACGTTTTCTGGTGAAAGTTGAATTTTGGCCAGCCCAGGTGTTAATCGATTCTCCCTGGAGACGTTGAAAGTTTAAAACACTTTCTTTTAAATGTGTCTACTAACGTCTACTAACGCAACTAAATGAATTCTAAGGCACATGAGCGCTTCGAGCATGCGGAGCTGCAGTTTATTGCGGCGTCTACATTTAATGCAACGCATTACGCTGAATGCTCTCTCAACGACTGCGTTGCTGATAGGAGGCAAAGGCACTTTAGCGCGAATAACGCTAAATCCTTAAATGGCGTATTCCCGCTAGCATTTTTGAGATGAAGGACAGAGGCCCAAAAGTGCGTGATGTCAACATCGTCCACATTACTGGCAGCATCGAAATCCTCACAAATATCTGGGAGTGTTAAAGTACCCAGCTCAATCCACTGCCTCTCTAATTCCTCAATGTTGAAATCATTCCCTAAAAAAAAAATGATAAAATGTCAAGTATTTCTTGCCTGCAAACTCAGTCGGAAGTTGTCTAAACTTGGGCCGCCCTGCTCTGCTGAGAACAATACGCGGGATCTAAAACTTCAGCTTTGACACGGCGTCAAGGTTAGATGGGAGTTTGTCCAGCAATAATTTGAATAAAGTAAAAATGTATTCCCCGCATTTGCGTTTGATAGCAGTGGCTTCTTCCGCCGGGACATTTTCGGACAAAACAAGCTTGTTGAAAGGTTCTCCCAGTCGGCCCCCTGGTTAGTATAGAATAGAATGGCAGGCTTAAAAGACTAAAAGTTGGAGTATTTTCATGCCGTATGGACCCGATCATCTTATTTTTTCACGTAAAATAATATTTTGAACTTTTCGAACGGAACACAATTTGAACGGAACGGGGCGCACCCCTCCGCTAAGCCGCCTAATCCCATCGGTAATCCCCTGCCGCCGGGCTCCGTGAGGGTCGCCCCGGGCCGCGCTCACGGCCCAGGACGGCTACCTGGGCTCCCCCGGTTTCTGCGCGCGGTGATGCCCGTTTCGCGCGCAGAAACCGGGGGCCAACTGTATGCCGAATGGCGTCTACGGAGTGACGTCCAACGAGTTGCGTCTACCGAATGGCATCTACCACGATTGACGTCTACAAAGTAGCGTCTACCAAGCGAGATTTACCAAACTTTGTTTACCATTTCACTTAAACCTAGGATACAAAAACATACATTGTTGGCTATTTTCTACTATCAGAATGTCTCCTTCCAATTCAACCCCTCAAAATATTGAAATGCCCGCCTGCGCTGTGGTTTGTTATCAAATTTGTCAAAATCTTTCATCAAAATTCTGTATTGTGTGTAAGAAATGTATTGCTGATGAAGAAAAACTAAATGTATTAAATTTGTTACTGGGCATTGTAGAATGCCACCGTCCCATTGAAGCGTTACACGAGCAATATGTAAGATTTTCTCTTTGCAAAAAAAAACATTCAAGAAATTAAGAAGTGCCTATGTCCAATTCGACAAAAATTTAATCAGGATGAAAATTTTATTGATGGATCCACGTTAGTCACTTTACCAAGTCTAAATTTATTAAAAATATACCGATATATAATCTATAATTTGTCCATTCCAGATATTTTTCAGATATGGAAGACTAAACTTTGTCATCATATCGGCATTTTCATATTAAACTATAATTTTGAGGATTCCAAGTAATGAGGGTAAGAAATTGTTTGTGTCCATTTTTTTAGGCCCCCGTAGGGAGCCTGTCTGCCTTTCCTTGAAATAACCCGATCTTCCTATTTCTAAAAATTCAAGGTAAATCTTTGGAATTTTATGATACTCCGTGGCAACAATTTATTGTAGCATGTGTCAACAAGTCATTAAGTAATTTATTTGATGCATCAAAAGATACAACGGGTTTAAAATTTTGCGCTACTAACACATTATTAACACACGTCCTGTGACTGTGAATAATGACACTATACTCAAAACAACAACAAATATCGCCGTAGGTTAAAGTTTTTCATACACAAAGTTGAACTTTTCAACGTTATTACGATTGTAAACAACTATCTACAATGACAGAGTAAGTTTTTTCGTCATTTCATTTTGCACTCACGATCTGCTTCGTTCTTTTCACGCTTTGCACGAATCCCTCATATCGTCCGTTTTGGTTGTTCAGTAACCTCCAACTAATTTGACCTGCTTCGTCCTCAATTTATGGTTTTTGGTTTCGACACACAACCTGTTTCTATTAACTACTATAACTCACCAACTAGTTTACCTATCTTCTTTATATTTTCGCTGCGTTTTAACTATGAATTGTAAAGTACTGAGCATGAGCGATATGTTAATCTTGACCACAAAACTTACTCTTTTTGATATGAACTTGCCTATAGTTATGCTCTGTGTATGCAGTTTTGCGTTTTGTGTTCTGCAATGCATTGCATGAACTCATCCATAAAACTACATTACATTAAACTTATAATCTGTTTTCATGTTTCATGTGTTTGGGAGGTATGGAGTAAAGTTTTCCCAAGACCATCAAACAATGTCTTCATCTGTTAGACGAAGATGATGGAGGCTTGCACCAGCAAAGCTCTTGCCATCAAGGATATCGTCCAAGAGGCCGTGGCCAAGACGGAAGCTGTATGGCAGGCTGCCGAGCTGCCCGTCGTCACCACCAGGAGAGCTAAACAGATGCTGAAGGACCACATGGAGGCCATGTTCACCCTGCGCGACTGCCCAATCAAGAAAAGGGGCGAGAGCTACAACCGCAGGAGGGAGGACTTCGTTGCGGCTTCTCGGCTCGTTTTCGACATCAGACCCTGCAAGTGCGCTGCGGACGGCTGCGCGTGCGACGACGCCATCAAACTTCAAGTAGATGCTCGTCGCCCGTTCCTGCAGGACCAGCGCACCGAACGGCGCCTTAAGATCGGCGAGGTCGCCGGCCCGCCTCTATGCGCGCGCCTCCGGACGACGCGCGCCTCATCAACTTCCTCGTCGCCCGGGTCCAGCGGCCCTGCCTCCTCGGCCTCTTCGCCCAGCCCCATGAAGCGGCAGCGGCTGCGGGGCGAGTGGGTCGACCAGGACTTCGTCGCGCCGACGCCCAGGCCGTCGAGGAGTGTGGACTCCAACCGCAACACCAGCCCGCTCCCTAATACTGCCGCCACTGCAGCGCGTTTCAATGTGTCTAGCAGAGCAGCAGCAGCGATCGCTAGTGCGTTCGCGGTTGACAGCGGGTTGGTGACGCCAACAGACACAAAACATGTCGTCGACCACTCCAAGATGCGGCGCCAACAAAGCAAGGTGATGTTAGAAGCCAACGCCGCCGGCCTGCGGGACTGCGACAGGCCCACGGGCCTCTACTTTGATGGACGCAAGAATGAGACGATGGTGCAGCAGGACATCCCCGGCGTGTCCAAGACCCGCCACATCCGGGAGAAACAAAATCATGTTGTGCTGCTGGCCGAACCCGGCTCGCACTTCATCGGCCACGTGACACCAGCAGGGGCCCTGGCCGCAAACGAGGCTCGCGCCATCATCGCGGGGCTCAAGGAGCGCGCAGTCTCCACAGACGGCTTCCGTGCTGCAGGATGCGACGGCACGTCTTACAACACGGGGGCCCGTGAGGGCGTCCTGGCGTGTCTGGAGAGGGAGATGAGGCGGCCTCTCTAGAGAAACGTGTGCCTGCTGCACTTGAATGAGCTGCCTCAAGCATCATAAGGCAAAAGTCGCAAGTAGACTTACGCCACTTCTGGCATAAAATGTGTCCCAATTTGGACTTACGACAAATTGCCTTCCTCTCTACACCATATGCTATGAGAGTGACAGAAATTTTGACAAGAGCTAAATTGTAGAGTTTGACCTGCAGAATATGAATCAATTAAAAAAGGTATTTGTGACATAAGTAGACTTACGACACTCTCCCTAACTACCACAGATTTGTAGGAACAGTGTATAGAGCAACCACACATCTCACTATTCTTTCAGGTTCATTTCTTGTAATATTTTTCACCATGAACACCAACATTTCTTTTGCCAACTGGGGAGAAACTGCTGCCCCACTCAAAGCAGCTTGAAGCTCTTCAAATTCCCGTTCAACAGCATCTAGCTTAGCATATCCAACAAGGTCACCTGTTTTTTTTTATAAATCAAAAACAACATTTGATTTGATATGCATTCCATCATGCATGAGGACTACATATCTTTCATGGTCTTCTTTACATTGTTTGTTAAGCTGCTTTCTCAAGTCATCCAAAATTTCTTGCTACACTCCTTCTTTTGCTTCTATGAAATGTGAACAGTCAAATATTGTCCGTTTACTAGGAAGTGAAAGAAATCCAGATTTTCTTAACGATTCAGCACCATTGGGAGATGGCTTTTCAAGTTGGAGTGCCAAGCGTATTATCATTGGATGCCAACGCATATTGCTTTTATTTTTGAGAGAAGCCCTCTTAATCTGTTGATCCCAAAGCAGTTGCATCAATGGTGACATTCGATGAAAGTTTTCTTTGGTAACGTTTTCAAACTTATCACTCCAATGTTTATTTAAATTTGTGCCTTGTTTTTGAATGAGTGTGTCAATTCTGTTTCTCAAAAAAAGTGATTTGACGCTTGTATCTTGAATTGGCAAGTCTTGACTCTTTTAAGGCAAATGGCAATGTCTTCCTTTGGGAGATACCTTAAATTTGTTTTGGACTGGTCCTATGGAAGTAATGCTCTCTTCTCTCTTCTTCTCTCACCATATTTGTTTGCTCATTTTTTCATGGCTTACAAATTGAATCATATTTAATGAGCAGTTCACAGCTCATTGAACGATAACATGGCTTTCCAGTATAAAACTTCTCAACAAACCCTCGTTTAGCAAATATTCCTTCTGACCATAATAAATTGCATTTCTGAATACCAGAACACACATTCATAAGTGCAGCTCTGCCTCTTTATGAAGCCATGAAAATCGAAAATATTGAGCAAGCAGGAACTGTGATTGGTGTTACTACTAAAATTAACGCCATACTTGGAGGGGTATATACTGGAGCTTACCCATCGGGAGTTTACCCCCTATTTTTATTTCTATTTTTTAAAGAGGCAAAATAAAGAAAATATCTAAAATAATTCGTCTGATTTAAAGTAGTGTTTCTGAGTGTTTACCCCTCGGGAGATTACCCGCATATATTTAAAAAATAAATAAATTGGGGAATTTAAAAATAAAATGTAGATTAATCTACTAGAAAAATTAAATGAATTAATGGTGTGTTTCCGGGAGCTGACCCCTCGAGAGGTTACCCCCTATTTTTATTTTTATAGAGGCAAAAAAAAAAGAAAATATTCAAAATAATTCGACTGATTAAAAGTAGTGTTCCGAGTGTTTACCCCTCGGGAGGTTACCCCTTTATTTAAAAAATAAATAAATTCGGGATTTTATGAAATTATTTTGCATTTGACTCGTAGAAGAGGCAAATGAATTATTAGCGTGTTTCCGCGAGGTTACCCTCCTGAGGTTACCCCGTTTTTCTAATTTAAATAAAGAAAGAGAAATGTTTTTAAGCCATCTACTGTGTGTTGCGCGATTTCTCATAGCTAGTCGAGCCACCAGAACCTAGTCTCGCTGAAAGTCTTTTCCATCAAGAGCTCTCCGACGTTTGTGCCGGCGTAGGTCAACACACACCCCTTACAAACCATTTTTACTTGGACAAAAGTTTTCAGTTCCTTGTATTGACTAGGGCCTATGCAGTGCACTCTAATTCACCTGTTCCAAGCATGTATAAATAGTTCTTTCAAAATAAGTGTGGGGGAGCTCATTAAATAAAAGAATTTCAAGATTATGGAGTGAAATGCAGGTTTGTTTTGTAATTGATTTATTGAGAAGTACTAGTCTAGCATCAGATTAGTGGAAAACACTACAAAATATTGGAGTGGATGCACTACAATTCTAGGGCACATACTAAGCACAATCTGATGAAGCACTGCGGATGCCAGCAGACCTCACAAATGGGGTAAACTGCAACAGGGGAGTAACCATAGATGCTCCAGCTCACTGGGAGTATCTACAGTTACTCTCAGCAGGAGCAGGCGGCCGTGGAGGTCTTAGCGTTGTACCCCCAGTAAAGCCACCCTAAGCAATTAAATTAAATTAAAGCTTGTGGTTAGACAAAATTCAATGATGAACATCTCAAACGGGATTGAACTCAACAGGGTTCACATTTCACATACAGGAGCAGCTGCTTCTATTGGAGAGCGACATAATAGTTACCCTCTCACATAAAAACTATGTGACAATGTCTGGTACAAACCATGGGCATGAATAATGTTTCATTTCATGGCAAACTTTTGTCGAACCCGTTATAACCTCCTGCTAACACTCTGCACTTAAAAAAAAGTCTCAGACTGATCAGAGGCAGTGCGAAAAATCGAGTGATCGGCTTGGCGCTCCCTGAGTGCGCGCGCGCAGTGGGCTTAGGCATAGGCGAGTGCACGCGCGCACTCGGGATGTTCACACTGTGAACAGGTATATCCCCGTCAGCCTACCCGTCTCCCTGCCCGTCACCTGCCCGTCAGCTACCCGCCCGCCGCGCCCTCGCCTTCAACGTGCGCGTCGTCAGCCTGCCCGTCTCCCTGCCCGTCACCTGCCAGGGGCCCGCAACGGTCGAATCGCTCGATCCGAGAGTGAGTGAGAGAGCGCGACATCACCTGTCTCTCTCCCACCATCTCAGCGCTAGATTCGTGTGTCCGCCCGCTCCAGCTGTCGGGTCACTCTCGGACCGGCACAGAAGCTTGCCCCCACCTACTCCCCTCCTCACCTCTCACCCAGCTTCTTGCCTACCGGGTCCACGGGCGATCCGACAATCCGACAAAATTTTGTCAAACGAACGAACGAACGAACCGCATGGGCCTGGCGGTCGAACGAACTCGGATGCGCAGTGCTCAGCGTTGTCGGATCGATTTTGGGACACCGGTTCGACCGTTGCAGGCCCCTGTCACCTGCCCGTCAGCTACCCGCCCGCCGCGCCCTCGCCTTCAACGTGCGCGTCGTCAGCCTGCCCGTCACCTGCCCGTCAGCTACCCGCCCGCCGCGCCCTCGCCTTCAACGTGCGCGTCGTCAGCCTGCCCGTCTCTTTGCGCCTGCGCCTGTGGGCAGAGCGGGACGGGATCGCGCGCATGTAGTAGGGCAGTGTGAACACCCCTTGAGCCCCCGGTCGCCGTCCTGCTAAATCCTAACCAAGACCCTAGCAAGAAATAACCAAATAATTCGCTTGCACCTCTTGAGGTAGGTGCAATTCACTTTCGGCCCGATCCAAATAGAACGACTCCTTTCTACAAATGAAAATAAAACGAAAGAGTGAATATACGCCAACGATTTAAATAAATTTAATCAACTAGAATCTGTCTGGGGTTACTGTAAACCTGCGTTTGTGTGTTGACCTACGCCGGCACAAACGTCGGAGAGCTCTTGATGGAAAAGACTTTCAGCGAGACTAGGTTCTGGTGGCTCGACTAGCTATGAGAAATCGCGCAACACACAGTAGATGGCTTAAAAACATTTCTCTTTCTTTATTTAAATTAGGAAAACGGGGTAACCTCAGGAGGGTAACCTCGCGGAAACACGCTAATAATTCATTTGCTTCTTCTACGAGTCAAATGCAAATAATTTCATAAAATCCCGAATTTATTAATTTTTTAAATAAAGGGGTAACCTCCCGAGGGGTAAACACTCGGAACACTACTTTTAATCAGTCGAATGGGTATATACTAGAGTTTACCCCATCTAGAGCTCACCCCCTCTATTTAAAATAATTTATTGAATTAAATGGGAATAGAAATAAATAAATACATACAACACTGATTCTTGGAGTTTACCCCTTCTTCAGTTTACCATTCCTTCTTTCATTTTTTTTTAAATTTAAAAATAAATTTTACAAATTATAAAAATCCATTCAATTTTTCGGAAAATAAATATTATATTTCGGGTATATTTTGACTGGTACTACGGTATTTTCTGAAAGATTAGTGTCCTATGGTCTCATTTATTTCATAGAACCAGACAAGTGCCTGCCAGAACAGGCTGGTACCAGGCCAAGAAGAATAGGGCTACTCCAGCCCTGCTTATCAGTTTGGTGCTGGTACCAGCAGGTTCCGGGTATATTTTGGCTGGTACCAGGGTATTTTCTGAAAGTTTAGTGTCCTATGGTCTCATTTATTTCATAGAACCAGACAAGTACCTGCCAGAACAGGCTGGTACCAGGCCGAGAAGGATAGGGGAAGTCCAGCCCTGCTTATGGGGAAGGTGCTGGTACCAGAGGGTTCCGGGTATATTTTGGCTGGTACCAGGGTATTTTCTGAAAGATTAGTGTCCTATGGTCTCATTTATTTCATAGAACCAGACAAGTACCTGCAAGAACAGGCTGGTACCAGGCCAAGAAGGATAGGGGAAGTCCAGCCCTGCTTATCAGTTTGGTGCTGGTACCAGCGGGTTCCGGGTATATTTTGGCTGGTACTAGGGTATTTTCTGAAAGATTAGTGTCCTATGGTCTCATTTATTTCATAGTACCAGACGAGTACCTGCCAGAACAGGCTGGTACCAGGCCGAGAAGGATAGGCGAAGTCCAGCCCTGCTTATGGGGAAGGTGCTGGTACAAGAGGGTTCCAGGTATATTTTGGCTGGTACCAGGGTATTTTCTGAAAGATTAGTGTCCTATGGTCTCATTTATTGCATAGAACCAGACGAGTACCTGCCAGAACAGGCTGGTACCAGGCCGAGAAGGATAGGGGAAGTCCAGCCCTGCTTATGGGGAAGGTGCTGGTACAAGAGGGTTCCAGGTATATTTTGGCTGGTACCAGGGTATTTTCTGAAAGATTAGTGTCCTATGGTCTCATTTATTTCATAGAACCAGACAAGTACCTGCCAGAACAGGCTGGTACCAGGCCGAGAAGGATAGGGGAAGTCCAGCCCTGCTTATGGGGAAGGTGCTGGTACCAGAGGGTTCCAGGTATATTTTGGCTGGTACCAGGTTATTTTCTGGAAGTTTAGTGTCCTATGGTCTCATTTATTTCATTGAACCAGACAAGTACCTGCCAGAACAGGCTGGTACCAGGCCGAGAAGAATAGGGGTTCTCAAGCCCTGCTTATCAGTTTGGTGCTGGTACCAGCAGGGTTCCGGGTATATTTTGGCTGGTACCAGGGTATTTTCTGTAAGATTAGTGTCCGATGGTCTCATTTATTGCATAGAACCAGACAAGTACCTGCCAGAACAGGCTGGTACCAGGCCGAGAAGAATAGGGGTACTCCAGCCCTGCTTATGGGGAAGGTGCTGGTACAAGAGGGTTCCAGGAATATTTTGGCTTGTACCAGGGTATTTTCTGAAAGATTAGTGTCCTATGGTCTCATTTATTTCATAGAACCAGACAAGTACCTGCCAGAACAGGCTGGTACCAGGCCGAGAGGGATAGGGGAAGTCCAGCCCTGCTTATCAGTTTGGTGCTGGTACCAGCAGTTCCGGATATATTTTGGCTGGTACTAGGGTATTTTCTGTAAGATAAGTGTCCGATGGTCTCATTTATTTCATAGAACCAGACAAGTACCTGCCAGAACAGGCTGGTACCAAGCCAAGAAGAATAGGGGTACTCCAGCCCTGCTTATCAGTTTGGTGCTGGTACAAGCGGGTTCCGGGTATATTTTGGCTGGTACCAGGTTATTTTCTGAAAGTTTAGTGTCCTATGGTCTCATTTATTTCATAGAACCAGACAAGTGCCTGCCAGAACAGGCTGGTACCAGGCCGAGAAGGATAGGGGTACTCCAGTCCTGCTTATCAGTTTGGTGCTGGTACCAGCGGGTTACGGGTATATTTTGGCTGGTACTAGGGTATTTTCTGAAAGATTAGTGTCCTATGGTCTCATTTATTCCATAGAACCAGACAAGTACCTGCCAGAACAGGCTGGTACCAGGCCGAGAAGGATAGGCGAAGTCCAGCCCTGCTTATGGGGAAGGTGCTGGTACCAGAGGGTTCCGGGTATATTTTGGCTGGTACCAGGTTATTTTCTGAAAGTTTAGTGTCCTATGGTCTCATTTATTTCATAGAACCAGACAAGTGCCTGCCAGAACAGGCTGGTACCAGGCCGAGAAGGATAGGGGTACTCCAGTCCTGCTTATCAGTTTGGTGCTGGTACCAGCGGGTTACGGGTATATTTTGGCTGGTACTAGGGTATTTTCTGAAAGATTAGTGTCCTATGGTCTCATTTATTCCATAGAACCAGACAAGTACCTGCCAGAACAGGCTGGTACCAGGCCGAGAAGGATAGGGGAAGTCCAGCCCTGCTTATGGGGAAGGTGCTGGTACCAGAGGGTTCCGGGTATATTTTGGCTGGTACCAGGGTATTTTTTGAAAGATTAGTGTCCTATGGTCTCATTTATTTCATAGAACCAGACAAGTACCTGCAAGAACAGGCTGGTACCAGGCCAAGAAGGATAGGGGAAGTCCAGCCCTGCTTATCAGTTTGGTGCTGGTACCAGCGGGTTCCGGGTATATTTTGGCTGGTACTAGGGTATTTTCTGAAAGATTAGTGTCCTATGGTCTCATTTATTTCATAGTACCAGACGAGTACCTGCCAGAACAGGCTGGTACCAGGCCGAGAAGGATAGGCGAAGTCCAGCCCTGCTTATGGGGAAGGTGCTGGTACAAGAGGGTTCCAGGTATATTTTGGCTGGTACCAGGGTATTTTCTGAAAGATTAGTGTCCTATGGTCTCATTTATTGCATAGAACCAGACGAGTACCTGCCAGAACAGGCTGGTACCAGGCCGAGAAGGATAGGGGAAGTCCAGCCCTGCTTATGGGGAAGGTGCTGGTACAAGAGGGTTCCAGGTATATTTTGGCTGGTACCAGGGTATTTTCTGAAAGATTAGTGTCCTATGGTCTCATTTATTTCATAGAACCAGACAAGTACCTGCCAGAACAGGCTGGTACCAGGCCGAGAAGGATAGGGGAAGTCCAGCCCTGCTTATGGGGAAGGTGCTGGTACCAGAGGGTTCCAGGTATATTTTGGCTGGTACCAGGGTTATTTTCTGAAAGTTTAGTGTCCTATGGTCTCATTTATTCCATAGAACCAGACAAGTACCTGCCAGAACAGGCTGGTACCAGGCCGAGAAGGATAGGCGAAGTCCAGCCCTGCTTATGGGGAAGGTGCTGGTACCAGAGGGTTCCGGGTATATTTTGGCTGGTACCAGGTTATTTTCTGAAAGTTTAGTGTCCTATGGTCTCATTTATTTCATAGAACCAGACAAGTGCCTGCCAGAACAGGCTGGTACCAGGCCGAGAAGGATAGGGGTACTCCAGTCCTGCTTATCAGTTTGGTGCTGGTACCAGCGGGTTACGGGTATATTTTGGCTGGTACTAGGGTATTTTCTGAAAGATTAGTGTCCTATGGTCTCATTTATTCCATAGAACCAGACAAGTACCTGCCAGAACAGGCTGGTACCAGGCCGAGAAGGATAGGCGAAGTCCAGCCCTGCTTATGGGGAAGGTGCTGGTACCAGAGGGTTCCGGGTATATTTTGGCTGGTACCAGGTTATTTTCTGAAAGTTTAGTGTCCTATGGTCTCATTTATTTCATAGAACCAGACAAGTGCCTGCCAGAACAGGCTGGTACCAGGCCGAGAAGGATAGGGGTACTCCAGTCCTGCTTATCAGTTTGGTGCTGGTACCAGCGGGTTACGGGTATATTTTGGCTGGTACTAGGGTATTTTCTGAAAGATTAGTGTCCTATGGTCTCATTTATTCCATAGAACCAGACAAGTGCCTGCCAGAACAGGCTGGTACCAGGCCGAGAAGGATAGGCGAAGTCCAGCCCTGCTTATGGGGAAGGTGCTGGTACCAGAGGGTTCCGGGTATATTTTGGCTGGTACCAGGTTATTTTCTGAAAGATTAGTGTCCTATGGTCTCATTTATTTCCATAGAACCAGACAAGTACCTGCCAGAACAGGCTGGTACCAGGCCGAGAAGGATAGGCGAAGTCCAGCCCTGCTTATGGGGAAGGTGCTGGTACCAGAGGGTTCCGGGTATATTTTGGCTGGTACCAGGTTATTTTCTGAAAGTTTAGTGTCCTATGGTCTCATTTATTTCATAGAACCAGACAAGTGCCTGCCAGAACAGGCTGGTACCAGGCCGAGAAGGATAGGGGTACTCCAGTCCTGCTTATCAGTTTGGTGCTGGTACCAGCGGGTTACGGGTATATTTTGGCTGGTACTAGGGTATTTTCTGAAAGATTAGTGTCCTATGGTCTCATTTATTCCATAGAACCAGACAAGTACCTGCCAGAACAGGCTGGTACCAGGCCGAGAAGGATAGGCGAAGTCCAGCCCTGCTTATGGGGAAGGTGCTGGTACCAGAGGGTTCCGGGTATATTTTGGCTGGTACCAGGTTATTTTCTGAAAGTTTAGTGTCCTATGGTCTCATTTATTTCATAGAACCAGACAAGTGCCTGCCAGAACAGGCTGGTACCAGGCCGAGAAGGATAGGGGAAGTCCAGCCCTGCTTATGGGGAAGGTGCTGGTACCAGAGGGTTCCGGGTATATTTTGGCTGGTACCAGGGTATTTTCTGAAAGATTAGTGTCCTATGGTCTCATTTATTCCATAGAACCAGACAAGTACCTGCCAGAACAGGCTGGTACCAGGCCGAGAAGGATAGGCGAAGTCCAGCCCTGCTTATGGGGAAGGTGCTGGTACCAGAGGGTTCCGGGTATATTTTGGCTGGTACCAGGTTATTTTCTGAAAGTTTAGTGTCCTATGGTCTCATTTATTTCATAGAACCAGACAAGTGCCTGCCAGAACAGGCTGGTACCAGGCCGAGAAGGATAGGGGAAGTCCAGCCCTGCTTATCAGTTTGGTGCTGGTACCAGCGGGTTACGGGTATATTTTGGCTGGTACTAGGGTATTTTCTGAAAGATTAGTGTCCTATGGTCTCATTTATTCCATAGAACCAGACAAGTACCTGCCAGAACAGGCTGGTACCAGGCCGAGAAGGATAGGCGAAGTCCAGCCCTGCTTATGGGGAAGGTGCTGGTACCAGAGGGTTCCGGGTATATTTTGGCTGGTACCAGGTTATTTTCTGAAAGTTTAGTGTCCTATGGTCTCATTTATTTCATAGAACCAGACAAGTGCCTGCCAGAACAGGCTGGTACCAGGCCGAGAAGGATAGGGGTACTCCAGTCCTGCTTATCAGTTTGGTGCTGGTACCAGCGGGTTACGGGTATATTTTGGCTGGTACTAGGGTATTTTCTGAAAGATTAGTGTCCTATGGTCTCATTTATTCCATAGAACCAGACAAGTGCCTGCCAGAACAGGCTGGTACCAGGCCGAGAAGGATAGGGCGAAGTCCAGCCCTGCTTATGGGGAAGGTGCTGGTACCAGAGGGTTCCGGGTATATTTTGGCTGGTACCAGGTTATTTTCTGAAAGATTAGTGTCCTATGGTCTCATTTATTCCATAGAACCAGACAAGTACCTGCCAGAACAGGCTGGTACCAGGCCGAGAAGGATAGGCGAAGTCCAGCCCTGCTTATGGGGAAGGTGCTGGTACCAGAGGGTTCCGGGTATATTTTGGCTGGTACCAGGTTATTTTCTGAAAGTTTAGTGTCCTATGGTCTCATTTATTTCATAGAACCAGACAAGTGCCTGCCAGAACAGGCTGGTACCAGGCCGAGAAGGATAGGGGTACTCCAGTCCTGCTTATCAGTTTGGTGCTGGTACCAGCGGGTTACGGGTATATTTTGGCTGGTACTAGGGTATTTTCTGAAAGATTAGTGTCCTATGGTCTCATTTATTCCATAGAACCAGACAAGTACCTGCCAGAACAGGCTGGTACCAGGCCGAGAAGGATAGGCGAAGTCCAGCCCTGCTTATGGGGAAGGTGCTGGTACCAGAGGGTTCCGGGTATATTTTGGCTGGTACCAGGTTATTTTCTGAAAGATTAGTGTCCTATGGTCTCATTTATTCCATAGAACCAGACAAGTACCTGCCAGAACAGGCTGGTACCAGGCCGAGAAGGATAGGCGAAGTCCAGCCCTGCTTATGGGGAAGGTGCTGGTACCAGAGGGTTCCGGGTATATTTTGGCTGGTACCAGGTTATTTTCTGAAAGTTTAGTGTCCTATGGTCTCATTTATTTCATAGAACCAGACAAGTGCCTGCCAGAACAGGCTGGTACCAGGCCGAGAAGGATAGGGGTACTCCAGTCCTGCTTATCAGTTTGGTGCTGGTACCAGCGGGTTACGGGTATATTTTGGCTGGTACTAGGGTATTTTCTGAAAGATTAGTGTCCTATGGTCTCATTTATTCCATAGAACCAGACAAGTACCTGCCAGAACAGGCTGGTACCAGGCCGAGAAGGATAGGCGAAGTCCAGCCCTGCTTATGGGGAAGGTGCTGGTACCAGAGGGTTCCGGGTATATTTTGGCTGGTACCAGGTTATTTTCTGAAAGTTTAGTGTCCTATGGTCTCATTTATTTCATAGAACCAGACAAGTGCCTGCCAGAACAGGCTGGTACCAGGCCGAGAAGGATAGGGGTACTCCAGTCCTGCTTATCAGTTTGGTGCTGGTACCAGCGGGTTACGGGTATATTTTGGCTGGTACTAGGGTATTTTCTGAAAGATTAGTGTCCTATGGTCTCATTTATTCCATAGAACCAGACAAGTGCCTGCCAGAACAGGCTGGTACCAGGCCGAGAAGGATAGGCGAAGTCCAGCCCTGCTTATGGGGAAGGTGCTGGTACCAGAGGGTTCCGGGTATATTTTGGCTGGTACCAGGGTATTTTCTGAAAGATTAGTGTCCTATGGTCTCATTTATTCCATAGAACCAGACAAGTACCTGCCAGAACAGGCTGGTACCAGGCCGAGAAGGATAGGCGAAGTCCAGCCCTGCTTATGGGGAAGGTGCTGGTACCAGAGGGTTCCGGGTATATTTTGGCTGGTACCAGGTTATTTTCTGAAAGTTTAGTGTCCTATGGTCTCATTTATTTCATAGAACCAGACAAGTGCCTGCCAGAACAGGCTGGTACCAGGCCGAGAAGGATAGGGGTACTCCAGTCCTGCTTATCAGTTTGGTGCTGGTACCAGCGGGTTACGGGTATATTTTGGCTGGTACTAGGGTATTTTCTGAAAGATTAGTGTCCTATGGTCTCATTTATTCCATAGAACCAGACAAGTACCTGCCAGAACAGGCTGGTACCAGGCCGAGAAGGATAGGCGAAGTCCAGCCCTGCTTATGGGGAAGGTGCTGGTACCAGAGGGTTCCGGGTATATTTTGGCTGGTACCAGGTTATTTTCTGAAAGTTTAGTGTCCTATGGTCTCATTTATTTCATAGAACCAGACAAGTGCCTGCCAGAACAGGCTGGTACCAGGCCGAGAAGGATAGGGGTACTCCAGTCCTGCTTATCAGTTTGGTGCTGGTACCAGCGGGTTACGGGTATATTTTGGCTGGTACTAGGGTATTTTCTGAAAGATTAGTGTCCTATGGTCTCATTTATTCCATAGAACCAGACAAGTACCTGCCAGAACAGGCTGGTACCAGGCCGAGAAGGATAGGCGAAGTCCAGCCCTGCTTATGGGGAAGGTGCTGGTACCAGAGGGTTCCGGGTATATTTTGGCTGGTACCAGGTTATTTTCTGAAAGTTTAGTGTCCTATGGTCTCATTTATTTCATAGAACCAGACAAGTGCCTGCCAGAACAGGCTGGTACCAGGCCGAGAAGGATAGGGGTACTCCAGTCCTGCTTATCAGTTTGGTGCTGGTACCAGCGGGTTACGGGTATATTTTGGCTGGTACTAGGGTATTTTCTGAAAGATTAGTGTCCTATGGTCTCATTTATTCCATAGAACCAGACAAGTACCTGCCAGAACAGGCTGGTACCAGGCCGAGAAGGATAGGCGAAGTCCAGCCCTGCTTATGGGGAAGGTGCTGGTACCAGAGGGTTCCGGGTATATTTTGGCTGGTACCAGGTTATTTTCTGAAAGTTTAGTGTCCTATGGTCTCATTTATTTCATAGAACCAGACAAGTGCCTGCCAGAACAGGCTGGTACCAGGCCGAGAAGGATAGGGGTACTCCAGTCCTGCTTATCAGTTTGGTGCTGGTACCAGCGGGTTACGGGTATATTTTGGCTGGTACTAGGGTATTTTCTGAAAGATTAGTGTCCTATGGTCTCATTTATTCCATAGAACCAGACAAGTGCCTGCCAGAACAGGCTGGTACCAGGCCGAGAAGGATAGGCGAAGTCCAGCCCTGCTTATGGGGAAGGTGCTGGTACCAGAGGGTTCCGGGTATATTTTGGCTGGTACCAGGTTATTTTCTGAAAGTTTAGTGTCCTATGGTCTCATTTATTTCATAGAACCAGACAAGTGCCTGCCAGAACAGGCTGGTACCAGGCCGAGAAGGATAGGGGTACTCCAGTCCTGCTTATCAGTTTGGTGCTGGTACCAGCGGGTTACGGGTATATTTTGGCTGGTACTAGGGTATTTTCTGAAAGATTAGTGTCCTATGGTCTCATTTATTCCATAGAACCAGACAAGTACCTGCCAGAACAGGCTGGTACCAGGCCGAGAAGGATAGGCGAAGTCCAGCCCTGCTTATGGGGAAGGTGCTGGTACCAGAGGGTTCCGGGTATATTTTGGCTGGTACCAGGTTATTTTCTGAAAGTTTAGTGTCCTATGGTCTCATTTATTTCATAGAACCAGACAAGTGCCTGCCAGAACAGGCTGGTACCAGGCCGAGAAGGATAGGCGAAGGAGGGAGGGGAGTGGAGCCCTGGCTAAACCGTCTAGACGGGGTCCGGGCACCCTGACGAAAACGGAACGTGATAGACCTGCGGCGCGTTCACGCACGCGGCTTTTAAAATAAAATAAATAAAAAATTAATAGAAATATAATATTTATTTTCCGAAAAATTGAATGGATTTTTATAATTTGTAAAATTTATTTTTAAATTAAAAAAAAAAAAAAAGAAAGAATGAAGGGTAAACTGAAGAAGGGGTAAACTCCAAGAATCAGTGTCATATGTATTTATTTATTTCTATTCCCATTTAATTCAATAAATTATTTTAAATAGAGGGGGTGAGCTCTAGATGGGGTAAACTCTAGAGGAACCCCAGTCGAATTATTTTGAAAATTTTCTTTTTTTTTTTTGCCTCTATAAAAATAAAAATAAAAATAGGGGGTAACCTCTCGAGGGGTCAGCTCCCGGAAACACACCATTAATTCATTTAATTTTTCTAGTAGATTAATCTGCATTTTATTTTTAAATTCCCCAATTTATTTATTTTTAAAATATAGGGGTAATCTCCCGAGGGGTAAACACTCGGAAACACTACTTTAAATCAGACGAATTATTTTAGATATTTTCTTTATTTTGCCTCTTTAAAAAATAGAAATAAAAATAGGGGGTAACCTCCCGAGGGGTAAGCTCTAAAATTTCCCCCCTTATTATTATAATTATAATTATTATTATTATTATTATTATTATTATTATTATTTTTTTTAATTCTTTTTTTATCCCTTTTTTTATTATTGAGAACACTAACTTTTAGGGGTGTAGATGATCTGACCGACCGTGATCTGACCGACTTGAATTTTTAAAATAATAATAACATTTATATTCGGTTATATTTACAGGTAAATTCCTGTAGGTCCCCTCACTGGAAGGTCCCCCCCCCCCTAATATTTTATTATTTTTTTACAATATTTTTCAAAAAATAATAAAAAATAATAAAATATTGTCAAATATTAAAAAATATACATTGGCGGGCCGAGCAGTTTCTCATACCGCTCCCGAAGACGCGATCGGCTGCTGCCGCGCTCCAGCGGCGATTTTGAAAGCCAAGATGATCGTGGTGCGGGGGATCGTCTGCAGCGCCTCGATAAACATTAAAAAAAATAATTTTAATTAATTGTTTTCTTCGTCGGTTCCTCACGCCTCGTCGCTGGTATTGGCGATACAGATATGATGACCATGGTAAAGAGCATTTTCGAATCTAGACAGCTTTAACGCGTTTGAAACTAATGATAAAGTTTCTGGACAAAACGATGAACCTTGGTCATAACCTCTTTATTTGGCTCACACACACTGTCTTTGTTGCAGGCGTTTATTTCTGCTTCCGTGCTACTCCCATCGGTTTGGTTCACCTCGTCAGTCGTCCTCTGGGCAAATGCTTTCGGTAATTTGTTGCCATGTGATTGAACTTATTCATTTCAACATCTCTACATAAAAAATAAAGAAAGCAGTGTCATTCAGAGTGCTCTCTTATGTCACTTTCCCTTTCCTCTGTGAGCTGTTCTGCCAGTGCCAGTACTGACCTCAACTCCGGGTCAATAGCAGAAATTCAAGTAATATGGTTTAGTCACGAATACAACGCGTGTTTCAAGAGAAGGGGTTGAGGAATTGGAAACACATCAGAGACGGGGGATGCATCTGCACTAGAATACAAAGTGTGTGATATTCTCTCGACAAATGATGAACTGCAAGCTAGCAATACAGACAAGTATTTATTGAATAAAAATTTTGTATATTGAGCTGTGACGATCAACTTGCAACTCAAACCATTCAAGAAAGGGATCGAATGTCTATCAGTCATAGTTTATTAAAATGCAAGTAATTACCATCATTACACAAATTAAGTTATTTGAAAAAATCTCAAGTCAACAAAAACAAACTTTGGCAGACACACAAGATGGACTGCTGTAGAAACTTTAAAATATAAGAGAAAAGAACACTAAAACAACAAAACTATCCATAACTATGAGCGCAAACATGTCAGGTACTGAATGAAAATAGAATTTGGCATCACGAAGAGAGATGAATACTAATTAAAAACTAAATGCATATCCATTGCTTAACCCTTAATTTTACCAGTCAGGGAGAGACATAAAAACGTTAATAAATTAATGTGATTAAAGCAAATGACAAAACATGTTAAAATTACTCATCATCACTATCAGAGGCACTGTCTACATCTAATTTCATTCCATGATTGAGAGCACCTTGGTTTACCCATGAAATTAATTCTAAGAAACGTCCAGGACGGATTTGATCTTTAACCAAGAGTTCTGACAGCCTTTTCACCTTTTTGTCATTAGCCAAGGTTTTCCATCGTGGTGGTCCATGGACAACATTCCCACACTCCACAGCCATCTTATCGCTCCAAGAAATGTGTTCAAGCTGTATGAACCCACCTTTCCAAAAGAAATAAAAAGTCACAAATTAGTCTTAGGAAATGAGAGGGTCATTTGGTTATGAGTAAACTTACTCGGCATGTACTCAAATAACCCTTGAATTTCACTTTCCATTGAGATAAACTTACCAATGAGAGTGAAGATATTGGGACGGTTTTGTGGAATAGCTGTTGCAATTGACCGGTTGTCTGACTCTGAGCAGTTGTTTGTCCTCTCTTCTTGTGAAAACACAGATAGCTCATTCACTCTTGGCAGCCATTCTCTTCTAAAATATCTAAACAGAGGTTCAAGGTCCTCCGCCCAGCCAGCTGCTTCTGCTAACTCCCATATTTCATCAATACGAGTTTCAATTAAAGTAGCTGGAAGAAGGGGTGCGCCACTTAAACACCTTATGAATGAATGCACTACATCATTCTTATTAGCCAGAGGAGCCAGACCTTGCTTATCAGCATTTCTTCCAATACACTGAAACAAAAAATGCGGCATTGGATAAGTTTTGGAATCCGTTCACTTACTCCAAAATAGACTGTTAGGGAAAAACACTCACTACACCAAAATGCCACAGACATCCAACAATGTCAGTGTTGGGGAAAACAAAGCGCAATGCATTTATCGTGGCCCTTTTAAAATCACAGTGAATCCGTTCCGGATTTAAATCAGGTACAAGTTGTTTGATAAATGAAAAGAGAGTTACATAGGCCTGCTCACTACGGCTCATCATGAGAACTCCGATTACACCCACAACCTAAATGAGAAAGCAAAATTATGTACGGTAGGCAAATCATTACAGGAGATTGCACTTCACAATGTTCTACTTACAGTTCTTCCAAAGCGGGTGACAAGGTTAAAAATTTGCCTGCATTTTGGTTTCCGTGGACGCTTTTTAAATGTGCCATCTAGATGAAGGTTTGTACAGCTTGATAAGAAGTGAAGCATTCTACCAGAGGCGAAGACAACTGAGACAGTCTTCGACATGATAGTTCCAACTACGCCCTGAAAGATATAGTCTTCCCCTTGAACAGTTTTGCAAATGGGTCTCAAATTAGGCATTCCCAAGAGAAGACCCAGATTCATTAGGGTCTTGGGAATTCTGGGGTAATTGGCACAGCGTGCTCGGTACAGGGGAGAATGCATTCTGGATATAGTGAAACGCTTAGCAAGCTCTGGGTCGAGTCTGAAATAAAGTAAGATATGAAAAGTTATGAAAACACCTCAGATGTATGTAAACCATTCCTGTGTTTAGACCATATTTTCCAAGAACACACAAACTGAACTCTTCGAAAGAAACTTGGCAACAGAAAAAATACCAAATCACTGAAAAGGTTGGATTTCAATGGGAAAAACTCACTTTAGTCTGAAGTCTCGTAAGGTCTTGCGGACACTGTGTCCATTCCTACACTGTCCAGCCTCACGCACAAGCTCTGCACGAGCTTCAATATCCTCTGGTAGTTGTTCGTCACGCTGACATACTGTATGCGGTTGAAGTGCCCGTAGCTCAAGACGGTTATTACAGAGGGTAATGCGAGCAGTTGCCTTGCAGCCACGACCAGCGTGTCTGCACTTTAATCCATTTCTCCGAGGCCGGACTTCTTTCACATGATAGTAAAATCCGTCCCCTATGTGGAGGATTGTGGACTTAGCAGTTCTACCCGGTAAAACGAGGACAGTATCAACATCCATTGTCGTATAGTAAACAACGAGACGGAGAGACTATCATTCACACTGAGACATGTGAGTGAGCGAGGCCGCAGCGAGACAACTTAATTCCAACACTCCACTCAAGTTGACACTGACACTACTGACACAAACGTGATCGGAAGGAATGCTTTGCTTTAGTCTTATAGTCTTCCCAGCCAAAGAATGATATAGCTTCTCTCTCGCACCTAATGGAGATCTCTCGAGAGCAACAAGGAGAGGTGTATGATTATTATGCGGGGAATGTCAACGATAGCTCGAACTCGACGAGAGTGGGTACAGGCTGCAAACTTAATGAATGATTTTACTTCTCCAAGATCGAGACTAGGATTTACTTTACCTAATTTGAACAAGTGTCATGTACAAAATTATGGTGGTTTAAATGTGGGTTCGCAAACGTTTCATTCCTCTGCTTTGCTCGAGTCCTTCTGAAATTTGCACATTTTTTGTGAGGTGTACTTCTGTACTTCCAAGTTGCCACACCTGGCTTCATTCAAAGATAAAACTCGCATTCAACCGGAATTCGCTATCATTCTTCCTTTTTGGCTGAGCGACAGCGAAGCCTATTACGCCACTGGAGTGCTAAAAAGTTCAATGTCCGTCTGTCTGTCTGTCTGTCTGTCTGTGTGTCTGTCTGTCTGTGTGTCTGTCTGTGTGTCTGTTCGCACGATAACTCAAGAACGAGTCAAGATATCGACCTGAAATTTTTACTGTAGCTTCTTGGCCTGAAAAGCTCGGACGAGTTCAAATATGAACACTCTAGCTCAAAAATTGACCCTGCTAAAAATTGATTTATATATTTTTCAAAAGTAACATTTTAAAAATTACAAAATTTTATGGTGTCCTCAGGGGTATCTCGGCGAGTTGCGACCCTTTGGGCGAAAATTTCGTCCGTTTTGCTCTATCTCTTACTGTTTAGCCGCTACAGCGGTAAATGTGGACGAAAAGTCGTCAAAATGCATGTTGGGTGTCGTTTTCAGGGTAATCTGTCGAGATGCGATCCTTGAGGCAAAAATAATGTCTGTTTGGCTCTGCGGAGAAGGGTTTTGGGGCTCGGGCCCTTCGCGTAAAAATTGGAAAATTGGTTACATACTGAAAAGAGGCGAGCGGGGGCCCAGGGGGCGGCAGCCCCCTGGCCTATTTTAAATAAAGAAAAGCGGGGGTCCAGGGGGCGGCAGCCCCCTGGCTTAAATGAGTAAATCTCAAATCATGCAGGCTCGTAATAAAGAAAAGCGGGGGTCCAGGGGGCGGCAGCCCCCTGGCTTAAATGGGTAAATCTTAAGCCATGCAGGCTCGTTATAAAAAAAAGCGAGGGTCCAGGGGGCGGCAGCCGCGGCAGCCCCCTGGCTAAAAGGAGTAAATCTTAAATCTTGCAGGCTCGCCAGCGCCGCAGGCCTAGGTAGATGTACGCAGGCCCGTCGCAGTGTTCCGCGATCTATCGCGAAGCCTGTTACGAAAGACGGTGTCTGGCGTACATCTACCTAGTTAGCGTTGACTCTGTCCTGCTGTCACTCGAATTGGTGAGTACCACGTGTATTTTCTCGTTCATAAGTCGATAAATGACTTGTCTGGCAGCAAACATCTAATTGACATAAAAGATCGTGATATCAGAATCCCGATTCCATGTTTTGTTTTGTATTGTTTTAGGCTATGGATTCCGCAAGTTCTAGTTCGGCCAACAATTTTCAGTTTGCAAGGCTTCAAAGCCTCCGGGAATGTCTCAATCCCGTCAAGATTGAGGATGAGGAGGTTCTAGAGGAGGCATATCAGACTGTTGACGACGTCTTTGCCCTGTCAGCTCTGTCAGAATCACGTGCCTTGACGTCTGCCAGCCTTACAACTTCGCCTTCCAAATGGGCGTATGGACGTCCATCTGCCAGTTCTACCTTGACCTCAGTTGCTGCTGTCGAGTGCTCTCCGCACCAGCGCAGTATGGCAGTAAGCCAAGGTGACGGTGGGTCGCCTAGTTCACCTATTTTGACTCCAGCTGCACCCCCCTGTGTTGCTGCTTCTGCGTGTCCTCCGCCAGCTCGAGATGGTGGAAATGATGCTGCACCAGCAGCAGCAGCAGTAATTATGCTTGCAGGCAATCAGGCGCAAGGTACTTTCACCACTCAGTTTTTATTGTACTTGTATTTTTTTTTATACTTTGCACTGCCTAAACTGTTCATTCCTTTTGTGCAGATCTGTGGAGATCTGTTTCTAGCCTCTTCCCTGCTGAATTACCATTGACTTGGCGCCTTTTACCTGCTGCAACTTCTTCTGCAAGTGAAACTGCTGTGCAACCTGCTAGCACTAATTCTTCCATTGGGCCTATTTCGTCTGCTGTGACTTCAAGAAGGTCAGTTCCAGGCAAATCACAAGTGGCCAATAAGTCTGCTCGGAGCGTACCTTCCTTTAGCAGACTTTCTATTCCAGAAATCTCATCAGGTAATCAATGCATATCCTAATGAATTTCCAGGAACATGTGGACATGGCACCATTTGACACCCATTTGCTTATCCTTACTCAAACAGGTTTGAGACAAGGTGCTTTAAGAGGCACTGACATTGTTTCCGTCTCGTCATCAGAAGATGAGGAGGATACGAGGCAGAATGTTGCAAGCGATAAGATGAAACGAGTGTGCAGGAACAGTTTTCGGGGTAGTCTTCCCTCAACCTCCTCGCAAGGTAGAGTCAAATTTCCTTAATGTGCTTGTACACCTGTCTACAAAACAAACATGTTTTTATGTTGGGCATAGCTATTTTAACACCCATATTTTGGCAGGTTTTGATGAAGAAAACATTACCCGTGTTGAGCAGCTAACCAAGAGGAAACCTGGCCAGCCCAAAGGAAGTAAAAAAAAACCTAAACGACACCAGGCATGGAACGCTGGACAAAACAATAGTAAATTAAAGGAAGTTATTTTTCTTCTCAGTTTCTTTCGCTTATGGTCGTTTGTCTTAGGTTTGCTTTTCACTGAGTGCAATGTCTGCTTTGAGAAAAGTGATGGAAGGCGGATAATGACTGATTGTGGACACCGATTTCATCAAGACTGTCTCGCCAATTGGAATTCCAGAAACTTCCCAAACCGCTGTCCTGTCTGTGACACAGCTTACAACAAAACGATTCCCTTTTATGGATAGTGTTCTTTTCTCTTATATTTTTAAGTTTCTGTGTCTGTGTCTGCCAAAGTTTGTTTTTCTTGACTTGAGATTCTTTCAAATCTCGTAGTTTGTGTAATGATGGTAATGACTTGCTCTCAATAAACTGTGACTGAGAAAATCATGCAATTTGAATGTACCTATTGTCCCTACTTTAAAGTAGATTTTAAAGATAAAATATAAACCTGATAACATGTTCACATCATGTACTTCTGTTAGCTTTGTGGTTTGGTATTCTGAGACTAGGGACTGATTCACTTTTCTTTATACCCAGGTAATATGTTGCCATAATAACATTTGATGAATTGAAATGCCAATGGAAAATGACAACAAATAAATAATCATAGGAATGTACAGTAGAGGTCTTATCGTGGAAGTTGGAATAAGCACGATGCTTGCTCTGACCTTATTATGACTGAACAACACTCTACACTTACAAAGAGAGTCGAGCAATTATTTCCCAACCCAACTATCTATCTTGGTCAATTTTTATCACAGCTCTGCGATACAAAGTTTTCCTGAAAGAGCATCAAAAAGTGATCAAAAGATTTCCTCTCCCATAAGTTTTAGACCCTTTCCTTGAGATATTACTTATTTTACAAACTTTAAAAAAATTAAAAACTGGAAAAAAAAGAAATACGTATTCCCTGATTTTCTTCACTCTTCCCTTAAAAGTTGCCTAATAGTAAAGGTAATGAGGTGGAGTCATAACATTTTTACAGATCAACCTCCATCAGGGCAGCGCAGCCCAAAACTATTTGTTTTCACTCAAAATTACCGCTGCCCAGGACCAAACTGTTCGGTGAGTCCATATTCAACCTTTTTAGATGCCCGCCTTCATTTCCCAACTGAAAAAATACATCACTCTAGGAGAACAAGCACTCTGTCATCTGAAGGCCATCGCATGAAGTATTTGTTTTACTCAAAATACAGTGCAATATATTTTTATACTATCTTTACTTCTGTTGTCTGTTGATGACTTCTCATAACTAATGCCTTGTGACCACTGGTACAAGGTTGTGAGACACTTGAGTGGAGAAAGGAGTAAGGGTCTATTGCAATAAAGAGGATTAAGGTGTGGGGTATGCCCAGCACGATGAGTAATTGTTTTAGTATCAATACATTTAATGTAATCCTACTTTTTAACTTTTCAAACATCAGTTTGTAGACAAGTGTAGAAAAGACTGGGACGGGGTTACAGCTTCAGAAACTATCTTAAGATTAAGATTTAAACAGTAAAGTTATTTAAAAAGACCTTATTTATGCCCTTAATCTTTTAACTTCAATGGATATCACACTAATAAATCTGAGTTAAGTGAAACAGGCAACATTGTGGGAGCAAGGTTGCAGCATTTGCCTTTGGATGACAGAGTGCTTGTTCTCCTAGAGTGATGTATTTTTTCAGTTGGGAAATGAAGGCGGGCATCTAAAAAGGTTGAATATGGACTCACCGAACAGTATTGTCCTGAGCAGCGGTAATTTTGAGTGAAAACAAATAGTTTTTGGGCTGCGCTGCAATGATGGAGGTTGATCCGTAAAAATGTTATGACTCCACCTCATTACCTTTACTAATAGGCAACTTCCAAAAATACCGAGGAAAGTCATTAACAGTCCGTTTCAAAGCAGAGACTTCATATTTGTATTAATACCATTGGCTGGAACGAACAATCCTTTTCAAAAGAGAAGTTAGTTATCAGTTGATTACATTGATGCAAAAGGAAAGCTAGGCCTTGTACTGGATTTAGTTGAAACTACAAGTTGACATTTTAAATATAGTTGCTGAACTGTTAGTCACACAATGATTTGAAGAAAAGATGAAACAAGCAGCTGAGCTTGAAAAGATAGACAATTTGACTGAGCTTGTGTCACACAGCACAATAAAAGTGTTCCCATAATAATAATATTAACTTTTATAACAAGGGCTGAGTAAGATAAAGAAGATAGAGTTCAGTTACGTGGCATTTATTCTCACATAAATTCTCACATAAGTAAGCAAGGAAGGCCTGAACGTCAGTCAGTAACACAATGAGAATTCATAGTAAAATGTCAAAAGTAAAAGTAATAATTTGCAAAATGACAGAAGTAAAATATTAGAGTTGATAATACATACATTTAGGCAATTAAAGCAAGATTTAAGTTGATAATACACATCACAAAAGAACTAGCCTTCAACATCGTAGGTAGCTTGATATGACCCTCCACAGTAAGGGCAAACCTTTTTTGTCCTATACTTCTGACTAGAAGCTCTTACCCAACGTTCGAGACAAGCACCATGGAAAGTATGGCCACAGTCCGTAAGAGTAAATGGGCCTGCTTCAGGTCCTTCACGGCAGACATGACATTCTAGATCAGAACCTAGGACAGAATTAAGCGTTCATATGAAAAAAAAAATATGCATCAAATGTGAAAAGCAAATGTTATAATTAAGGAACGACAGAAAACATCAATCAACTTACCATTTTCAAGTCCAGTTTCCTTAGGTAAACACTTAGCAGTGGATTTATTTTTGCTTCCTTTAGGCCGACCTGGTTTCCTCTTGCCTGCTGGGGCTGCCGGTGGAGCAGGGGGAGCATTCTCCTTACCAAAACCTGTCAAAATTAAAGCCTCGTTGTACAAATGAATTACACCTTTTAAACCAATGCTACATTATATAGTATAGAAGAACCACTATAAACTACAGAGCCCAATCGACAAAAAACCTTATGTGACGATACCTTTAGATGAGGTCGAGGGAAGACTTTCCCGCCAATTATTATTGCTGCAGAGCTGTTGCCTCCTCCTGAGGCCACTTGCAACATTTTTCTGCCTCCTGTCTTCCTCATCGTCTGATGAGGAAATGGAAACATGGCCACCACATGCACCATCTGTCAAGCAATAGCAAAACAAAAAGGAAAAATCAGGACAGTTTCAAAACAAGGCAAGCATTGTCTGCATTGATATACGAATGTAGCCATACCTGTTGAAAGATCTTCCCGACCACGTCTGTTGACGGAATATCCTCTTTGGACAGGTGATAGTGCTGACCAATGTGAAGAGTTTGAAGGTACAGCTGATTTGCTTGAAGAGCTTGCAGCAGGTGCAGCTGCAGCTCTCAACCGACGTGAAGAGCTCGGAGCAGGTGCAGCTGTTGAATTGCTTGAAGAACTTCCAGCAGCAGGTGCAGCTGCAGCTGCCCCGTGTGAAGAAGGCCCAGAGGGCAAAACAGGCCCACTTAAAGGTGAAACTGACGTAGCAGTTAACCCAGTAGGGAGGCGGCTTGAAAGTGACGTCCACAGATCTACCGAAAACATTTGAACATGATGCAGTTCTAAAAAAAAACAGCAAGAGGCTAATCTTAAGTGAAGAGATTGTTAAAATACCTTGTGCCTGATGGCCTGTAAGCAATATCACGATTGCTGCTGGTGCAACATCATTTCCACCATCTCGAGCTGGCGGAGGACAGGCAGGAGCAGCGTCGTCACTGGGGGATGGAGGTGGAGTCAGAATAGGTGAACTAGACAATCCACTGTCACCTCGGCTTACTGCCGTACTCGACGACAAGGTAGAGGCAGCTGGCGTGATGAGTGTCGAAGGTACCGGTGCCAGCGCAGCGGCAACAACACATATAGCTGACTGATTCGGCATAAATCGCCGCAGGCGCTGAAGCCTGACATGCTCAGTAGAGCCAGCAGAGCTGGAACTTGCGGAATCCATAGCCTACACGAAACAGAATCAATACAGCGGTAAGTCCAGGAGGTTGAAAACCATAATCACGTTGAAACAAGGAACAAGAACTTAAATACCACGTAAAAGGGGAAAAGAGGGATTCAACTCAGCATCAAATGACGGAACAACGTTGTTATTAAATAAGACGGGGATACTTACCTAATCGGATAGAGTCAACGCTGAAAGAGAAGGGATTAGGGATCACCCGTTGACGAACGAAGAATGATGAACTTGCTCCGCACCCATTCGACTTTTATTTGGAATCTGTTCTGTGTGGTCAGGTGAGGCAACAGCGGGCAGCAGAAAGAACACATCCCAAGATCACAAAATTTTGAAAACATAAGTGGAAGTCCAGAGGCAGCTCGGTCGCACAGCAACAACAGTTTTATTCTATGTTCTTCGGTGCATTTTCATTCATCCAGACACTAAGATAGGCGCAACTTCTGTAGGAGTAACAGAGTAGTACTCCAACTAGGTTGGCAATGTTTGGCCCCCTTCCTTCGTACCAAGAGGATTTTTCTTATTCTTTTTAGCCCGCCCTTCTGCTTTGAAAAAGCTTTAGAGCGGGCTTATGCAATCGATGCGGTGTCTGTCTGTCTGTTTGTTTGTCTGTCTGTCTGTTCCACTCGAAGGAGTTGAGCTAGAGAGTTGAAATTTTTAGGGTATCTTAAGGGTCACTCCTGGACATCGAAACGCCTGGTGCAAATCCTGCCAACCCTCATTAAGACACTGAAAAAAATTATAAAAGTTTTCACGGAATAAATAAAAAAAAATATTCAACTTTTTCCAACCCCGTCGACCCGTACCTCTCCGGAAGCGTCTTTTCGCGTCTAGTTCAATGGTGCACACCGTTTTACGAAAAAATGGACCCAACTCGCGACTACACTGTAAAAAGCACCCGTTATTGGTCCAGTTTTTAACTTTTCTCAACCCCATCGAGCTGCACCTCCCCGGAAGCGTCTTTTCGCGTCCAGTTCGATGGCACCCACCGTTTTTCGATAAAAAGGACCCAACTCGCGACTACACTGTAAAAAGCACCCAAAATTGCCCCACTTTTCAACTTTTACGAACCCCATCGACCCGCACCTCTCTAGAACCGTCTTTTCGAGCGCAATTCAGTGGTGCCAACCGTTTTTCAATTTCCAGTGTTGCCAATCGTCAAAACTCAAACATTTCGATTATTTTCGACATTTCTCGATATTTTCCGATATTTTCCGATATTTTCGACATTTTTCGTTCTTTTTCGATATTTTTTGATATTATTCGACATTTGCGATATTTTTCGATATTTTTCGATAATTTTCGATAATTTTCGATATTTTTTGACATTTTTGATAATTTTCGATGTTTTTTGATATTTTTCGACATTTTTGACATATTCCGACATATTTTGAGATTTGTAAACATTTATGACAGTTTTTGATATTCTTCGACATTTTTCGACATTATCCCCCATTTTTCGATGTTTTTCGACATTATCCATATTTTTCGATATATCTCAACATTTCTGAGATATTTCGAGATTTTTCGACATTTTTACGAATTTCTACATATTTCGACAATTTTCGACATATCTCGACAATTTTTGAAATTTTCGACACCCCTCGACGCTTATACCATTAACATTGGTTCGACGAGCGTAATTCAGTGTTGCCAACTGCTACCAAATAAAGTCCGAGTTCGACCGTTCCATCTGAGGCCGAACTCACGTATTTCGACATTTCTCGAGATTTCCGACTCCCCTTTTTTGCCGAACAACTGACCGCTTAGTCCCTATCGGCACGTTTTCAAAGCAGAAGGGAGGGCTGTAGTTTCGGTGGTGCACCGTTACAAACTGCCTCTTTCCGAAGAGAATGCCTTTACGGGCCGCAGGCCCGATCATTTACAAGCTAAGAGGACGTTCTGTGTGACTTAGGGGTCGGGCCGAAGGCCCGACCGAACGCCGCCGGCAGGCCAAGCAGGCACGCCCCCTGCCGAACCGAGTTGCCAGCGTAGCAAAGCGGAGCTGGCAACGACGTTTGGCGGAAGGGCGGGCATGCTTGTTTTTATTTTAAACGATACTTGTTCTGCCATGAGTTGTATTTATTCATCACTCAGGTTAAATGTTTTTCACGAAAATTTGTGTGAGTATACGGGTAGTTAATTTATGGGTCGAACTGAAGAACTCTGAATGAACACCTTGCCCAGGAGGAAGAAGAGAGGAAGATGGTGGCGTGGCGTAGGCGTAGCACGGTCTCACAACAAAGCAGCATAACCTGATAGGGATACTTTCTCAACTCGCAAAATAATTTGCCTCACAATGATATGTACTGAGGTTTTGAAAGAGCCACGACTAATACTCTGTGCGTTGTTTTTACCATTGTTTTTTTTAGTTTTCACCATTTTCCTTTCACAGCAACCGTTGCAACATTTCACCCCTAAAAATGAGTTTATTTAATTGGGCAACATAGTTCAAGAGTTTAAATATGGTTCAGATACACACTGAAAAAAGAAGGTTAACAGAAAACCCAGTGCATGTAGGTAGGGGTATCCGGCTTCATCATATTATTTTAGAGGAGGTGCTGCTATAAGACCTTAGCCGACGACATAAGTGAGAAAGCTGTCCGAACCTGTTGAATGATGCCTGAGGACTGCGTACATTTTTTTTGTTCGTAATCCATATTGAACTTAATTGTTTATGATTCCTGTAATCATTCAGGCCCTGACATGTTTGTGCTCATGCTTTTAAATATCTACAACTACAGTTCAGAAATTTCACTGTTTTTTTTTGTTTTCAAAGCTACAACTGGCATTAGAAGAGAAAAAGACCTCAAAAGAAATAAGGGAAATGCAAGATCACCAATAATTTTTATGTCTAAAGTTTTTAATAAATTGCCACAAAATTTTAAGGTACAAGAATGGAAGGCTTTTAGGAAGGATCTGAAGGAGTGGTTGATAGAAATGGAGTTTTATGAAATGATGGAGTTTTGTAATTGGGAGAATGCTTGATGAATGTCTGTTACTGTTTGTATACATTGTTGGTGCTATGATCTGTGACCTGTTTATCTGTGACATGATCTTGATGTAATTTACATTGTTATGATCAAATAAATAATAATAATAATAAGATAGACTGACGATCCTTTCCTTGAATGGTTTGAGTTGCAAGTTGATCGTCACAGCTCAATGTACAAAATTTTTACTCAATAAATACTTGTCTGTATTGCTAGCTTGCAGTTCATCATTTGTCGAGAGAATATCACACACTTTGTATTCTAGTGCAGATGCATCCCCCGTCTCTGATGTGTTTCCAATTCCTCAACCCCTTCTCTTGAAACACGCGTTGTATTCGTGACTAAACCATATTACTTGAATTTCTGCTATTGACCCGGAGTTGAGGTCAGTACTGGCACTGGCAGAACAGCTCACAGAGGAAAGAGAAAGTGACATAAGAGAGCACTCTGAATGACACTGCTTTCTTTATTTTTTATGTAGAGATGTTGAAATGAATAAGTTCAATCACATGGCAACAAATTACCGAAAGCATTTGCCCAGAGGACGACTGACGAGGTGAACCAAACCGATGGGAGTAGCACGGAAGCAGAAATAAACGCCTGCAACAAAGACAGTGTGTGTGAGCCAAATAAAGAGGTTATGACCAAGGTTCATCGTTTTGTCCAGAAACTTTATCATTAGTTTCAAACGCGTTAAAGCTGTCTAGATTCGAAATGCTCTTACCATGGTCATCATATCTGTATCGCCAATACCAGCGACGAGGCGTGAGGAACCGACGAAAAAAACAATTAATTAAAATTATTTTTTTTAATGTTTATCGAGGCGCTGCAGACGATCCCCCGCACCACGATCATCTTGGCTTTCAAAATCGCCGCTGGAGTGCGGCAGCAGCCGATCGCGTCTTCGGGAGCGGTATGAGAAACTGCTCGGCCCGCCAATGTATATTTTTTAATATTTGACAATATTTTATTATTTTTTATTATTTTTTGAAAAATATTGTAAAAAAATAATAAAATATTAGGGGGGGACCTTCCGGTGAGGGGACCTTCCGGACGTTTCCCTTATTTATATTCCTTTTCGAATAAATATAACCGAATATAAATATTATTATTATTTAAAAAATTCAAGTCGGTCAGATCACGGTCGGTCAGATGAGCCACTCCGACTTTTAGGATATTTTCAACAATTTTTCTTCAATCTAATGGAGATTTTGTGTATTTTTGAGTAAAAAACCAGAAACCCGATAAGTAAAAAAACTGTATTTTACCGACTATTTTACCCCAAATTACGGTACTTTACCGTCCTTTTACCACACCCACCCTCACCATCCCGCCCTCACCACCCCCGCTCTCACCACCTCGCCCTCACCACCCCCGCCCTCACCACCCCGCCCTCACCATTCCGCCCTCACCACACCGCCCTCACCACCCCCGCCCTCACCAACCCCGCCCTCACCACCCCCGCCCTCACCACCTCCGCCCTCACCGTCCCCGCCCTTACTACCCCGCCCTCACCACCCCCGCCCTCACCACCCAGCCCTCACCACCCCCGCCCTCACCACCCCGCCCTCACCATTCCGCCCTCACCACACCGCCCTCACCACCCCCGCCCTCACCAACCCCGCCCTCACCACCCCCGCCCTCACCACCTCCGCCCTCACCGTCCCCGCCCTCACCACCCCGCCCTCACCACACTAGTGTTCTAAAATTACCGTTTTTTTGAACTCAAAGTAAAAAACTGGTAATAAAACGAAAAACCGAGTAAAAAATTCGCTCGGTGAGGTGCGCTCGGTGAGGTGCGCTCGGTGAGGTGCGCTCGGTTAGGTGACCTCGGTGAGGTGCCCTCGGTGAGGTGCACTCGGTGAGGTGCGCTCGGTAAGGTGCCCTCGGTGAGGTGCGCTCGGTGAGGTGCGCTCGGTGAGGTGCGCTCGGTGAGGTGCGCTCGGTGAGGTGCTTTTGGTGAGGTGCGCTCGTTGAGGTGCGCTCGGTGAGGTGCGCTCGGTTAGGTGACCTCGATGAGGTGCGCTCGGTGAGATGCCCTCGGTTAGGTGCGCTCGGTGAGGTACGCTCAGTGAGGTGCGCTCGGTGAGGTACGCTCAGTAGGGTGCGCTCTGTGAGATGCGCTCGGTGAGGTGCGCTCGGTTAGGTGACCTCGGTGAGGTGCGCTCGGTGAGGTGCGCTCGGTGAGGTGCTCTCGGTAGGGTGCGCTCGGTGAGGTGCGCTCGGACAGGTGCGCTTAGTGAGGTGCCCTCGGTGAAATTGCCTCGGTAAGGTGCGCTCGGTGAGGTGTGCTCGGTGAGGTACAGTCGGTGAAGTGCGCTCGGTGAGGTGCGCTCGGTGAGATGTCCTCGGTGAGGTGCGCTCGGTGAGATGCGCTCGGCGAGATGCCCTCGGTGAGGTTCGCTCGGTGAGGTGCGCTCGGTGAGGTCCGCTCGGTAAGGTGCGCTCGGTGAGGTGCGCTCGGTGAGGTGCGCTCGGTGAGATGCCCTCGGTTAGGTGCGCTCGGTGAGGTATGCTCGGTGAGGTGCGCTCTGTGAGGTGCGTTCAGTGAGGTCTGCTTGGTGAGATGCGCTCGGTGAGGTGCCCTCGGTGAGGTGCCCTCGGTGAGGTGCCCTCTGTGAGGTGCCCTCGTTGAGGTGCCCTCGGTGAGGTGCCCTCGGTGAGGTGCCCTCGGTGAGGTGCCCTCGGTGAGGTGCCCTCGGTGAGGTGCCCTCGGTGAGGTGCCCTCGGTGAGGTGCCCTCGGTGAGGTGCGCTCGGTGAGATGCGCCCGCTGAGTTTCGCTCGGTGAGGTGCTCTCGGTGAGGTGCCCTCGGTAAGGTGCGCTCGGTGAGGTACTCTCAGTGAGGTGCGCTCGGTGAGGTACGCTCGGTGAGGTACGCTCAGTGAGGTGCGCTCTGTGAGGTTCGCTCGGTGAGGTGCGCTCGGTGAGGTGCGCTCGGTAAGGTGCGCTCGGTGAGATGCGCCCGCTGAGGTTCGCTCGGTGAGGTGCGCTCGGTGAGGAGCATTCGGTGAGGAGCCCTCGGTGAGGTGCGCTCGGTGAGGTGCCTTTGGTTAGGTGCGTTCGGTGAGGTGCGCTCTGTGAGGTGCGTTCAGTGGGGTCCGCTCGGTGAGATGCGCTCGGTGAGGTGACCTCGGTGAGGTGCCCTCGGTAGAGTGTGCGCGGTGAGGTGCCCTCGGTGAGGTGCCCTCGGTAAAGTGCCCTCGGTGAGGTGCCCTCGGTGAGGTGCCCTCGGTGAGGTGCCCTCGGTGAGGTGCCCTCGGTGAGGTGCCCTCGGTGAGGTGCCCTCGGTGAGGTGCCCTCGGTGAGGTGCCCTCGGTGAGTAGCGCTCAGTGAGGTGCACTCGGTGAGGTGCGCTCGGTGAGGTGCCCTTGGTAAGGTGCGCTCGGTGAGGTGCGCTCGGTGAGGTGCGCTCGGTGAGGTGCGCTCGGTGAGGAGCATTCGGTGAGGCGCCCTCGGTTAGGTGCGCTCGGTGAGGTGCGCTCGGTGAGATGCCTTTGGTTAGGTGCGCTCGGTGAGGTACGCTCGGTGAGGTGCGCTCGGTGAGCTGCGCTCGGTTAGGTGCGCTCAGTGAGATGCGCCCGCTGAGGTTCGCTCGGTTAGGGGCTCTCGGTGAGGTGCGCTCGGTGAGATGCCCTCGGTTAGGTGCGCTCGGTGAGGTATGCTCGGTGAGGTGCGCTCTGTGAGGTGCGTTCAGTGAGGTCCGCTCGGTGAGATGCGCTCGGTGAGGTGCGCTCGGTGCGGTGCGCTCGGTGAGGTGCCCTCGGTGAAGAACCCTCGGTAAGGCACCCTCGGTGAGGTGCCCTCGGTGAAGTGCCCTCGGTGCGGTGCGCTCGTTGAGGTGCCCTCGGTGAAGTGCCCTCGGTGAGGTGCACTCGGTGAGGTGCGTTCAGTGAGGTGCGCTCGGTGAGGTGCCCTCGGTGAGGTGCGCTCAGTGAGGTGCGCTCGGTGAGGTGCGCTCGGTGAGGTTCGCTCGGTGAGGTGCGCTCGGACAGGTGCGCTTAGTGAGGTGCCCTCGGTGAAATTGCCTCGGTAAGGTGCGCTCGGTGAGGTGTGCTCGGTGAGGTACCCTCGGTGAAGTGCGCTCGGTGAGGTGCGCTCGGTGAGATGTCCTCGGTGAGGTGCGCTCGGTGAGATGCGCTCGGCGAGATGCCCTCGGTGAGGTTCGCTCGGTGAGGTGCGCTCGGTGAGGTCCGCTCGGTAAGGTGCGCTCGGTGAGGTGACCTCGGTGAGGTGCCCTCGGTAGGGTGCGATCGGTGAGATGCCCTCGGTGAGGTGCGCTCGGTGAGGTGACCTCGGTGAGGTGCCCTCGGTAGGGTGCGCTCGGTGAGGTGCGCTCGTTGAGGTGCCATCGGTGAGGTGCTCGCGGTGAGGTGCCGTCGGTGAGGTGCTCTCGGTGAGGTGCGCTCGGTGAGGTCCGCTCGGTAAGGTGCGCTCGGTGAGGTGACCTCGGTGAGGTGACCTCGGTGAGGTGCCCTCGGTAGGGTGCGATCGGTGAGGTGCCGTCGGTGAGGTGCTCTCGGTGAGGTGCGCTCGGTGAGGTCCGCTCGGTAAGGTGCGCTCGGTGAGGTGACCTCGGTGAGGTGCCCTCGGTAGGGTGCGCTCGGTGAGGTGCGCTCGGTGAGGTGCCCTCGGTTAGGTGCGTTGAGTGAGGTCCGCTCGGTGAGATGCGCTCGGTGAGGTGACCTCGGTGAGGTGCCCTCGGTAGAGTGCGCTCGGTGAGGTGCCCTCGGTTAGGTGCGTTGAGTGAGGTCCGCTCGGTGAGATGCGCTCGGTGAGGTGCGCTCGGTGAGGTGCCCTTGGTAAGGTGCGCTCGGTGAGGTTCGCTCGGTGAGGTGCCCTCGGTTAGGTGCGCTCGGTAAGGTATGCTCGGTGAGGTGCGCTCTGTGAGGTGCGTTCAGTGAGGTCCGCTCGGTGAGGTGCGCCCGCTGAGGTTCGTTTGGTGAGGTGCTCTCGGTGAGGTGCGCTCGGTAAGGTGCCCTCGGTGAGGTGCGCTCGGTGAGGTACGCTCAGTGAGGTGCGCTCGGTGAGGTACGCTCAGTAGGGTGCGCTCTGTGAGATGCGCTCGGTGAGTTGCGCTCGGTTAGGTGACCTCGGTGAGGTGCGCTCGGTGAGGTGCGCTCGGTGAGGTGCTCTCGGTAGGGTGCGCTTGGTGAGGTGCCCTCGGTGAGGTGCCCTCGGTGAGGTGCCCTCGGTGAGGTGCCCTCGGTGAGGTGCCCTCGGTGAGTAGCGCTCAGTGAGGTGCACTCGGCGAGGTGCGCTCGGTGAGGTGCCCTTGGTAAGTTGCGCTCGGTGAGGTGCGCTCGGTGAGGTTCGCTCGGTGAGGTGCTCTCGGTGAGGTGCGCTCGGTGAGGTACGCTCAGTGAGGTGCGCTCGGTGACGTCCGCTCAGTGGGGTGCGCTCTGTGAGATGCGCTCGATGAGGTGCGCTCGGTAAGGTGCGCTCGGTTAGGTGCGCTCGGTTAGGTGACCTCGGTGAGGTGCGCTCGGTGAGATGCCCTTGGTTAGGTGCGCTCGGTGAGGTGCGCTCTGTGAGGTGCGTTTAGTGAGGTCCGCTCGGTGAGATGCGCTCGGTGAGGGGACCTCAGTGAGGTGCCCTCGGTAGAGTGCGCTCGGTGAGGTGCCCTCGGTGAGGTGCCCTCGGTGAGGTGCCCTCGGTAAGGTGCCCTCGGTGAGGTGCCCTCGGTGAGGTGCCCTCGGTGAGGTGCCCTCGGTGAGGTGCCCTCGGTGAGGTGCCCTCGGTAAGGTGCCCTCGGTGAGTAGCGCCCAGTGAGGTGCACTCGGTGAGGTGCGCTCGGTGAGGTGCCCTTGGTAAGGTGCGCTTGGTGAGTAGCGCCTTGTGAGGTGCCCTCGGTGAGGTGCCCTCGGTAAGGTGCCCTCGGTGAGTAGCGCCCAGTGAGGTGCACTCGGTGAGGTGCCCTCGGTGAGGTGCCCTCGGTGAGGTGCCCTCGGTGAGTCGCGCTCAGTGAGGTGCACTCGGTGAGGTGCCCTCGGTGAGGTGCCCTCGGTGAGTAGCGCTCAGTGAGGTGCACTCGGTGAGGTTCGCTCGGTGAGGTGCCCTTGGTAAGGTGCGCTTGGTGAATAGCGCCTTGTGAGGTGCGCTCGGTGAGGAGCATTCGGTGAGGTGCCCTCGGTGAGGTGCCCTCGGTGAGGTGCCTTCGGTGAGATGCGCTCGGTGAGGTGCGCTCGGTGAGGTGCGCTCGGTGAGGTGCGCTCGGTGAGGTGCCCTCGGTGAGGTGCGCTCAGTGAGGTGCCCTCGGTGAGGTGCCCTCGGTGAGGTGCCCTCGGTGAGGTGCCCTCGGTGAGGTGCCCTCGGTGAGGTGCCCTCGGTGAGGTGCCCTCGGTGAGTAGCGCTCAGTGAGGTGCACTCGGTGAGGTTCGCTCGGTGAGGTGCCCTTGGTAAGGTGCGCTTGGTGAATAGCGCCTTGTGAGGTGCGCTCGGTGAGGTGCATTCGGTGAGGTGCCCTCGGTGAGGTGCCCTCGGTGAGGTGCCCTCGGTGAGGTGCGCTCGGTGAGATGCGCTCGGTGAGGTGCGCTCGGTGAGGTGCGCTCGGTGAGGTGCCCTCGGTGAGGTGCGCTCAGTGAGGTGCCCTCGGTGAGGTGCCCTCGGTGAGGTGCCCTCGGTGAGGTGCCCTCGGTGAGGTGCCCTCGGTGAGGTGCCCTCGGTGAGGTGCCCTCGGTGAGTAGCGCTCAGTGAGGTGCACTCGGTGAGGTGCGCTCGGTGAGGTGCCCTTGGTAAGGTGCGCTCGGTGAGGTGCACTCGGTAAGGTGCGCTCGGTTAGGTGCTCTTGGTAAGGTGCACTTGGTGAGGTGCGCCTTGTGAGGTGCGCTCTGTGAGGTGCGCTCGGTGAGAAGCATTCAGTGAGAAGCCCTCGGTGAGGTGCGCTCGGTGAGGTGCCCTCGGTGAGGTGCGCTCAGTGAGGTGCCCTCGGTGAGGTGCCCTCGGTGAGGTGCCCTCGGTGAGGTGCCCTCGGTGAGGTGCCCTCGGTGAGGTGCCCTCGGTGAGGTGCCCTCGGTGAGGTGCCCTCGGTGAGGTGCCCTCGGTGAGTAGCGCTCAGTGAGGTGCACTCGGTGAGGTGCGCTCGGTGAGGTGCCCCTTGGTAAGGTGCGCTTGGTGAGTAGCGCCTTGTGAGGTGCGCTCGGTGAGGTGCGCTCGGTGAGGAGCATTCGGTGAGAAGCCCTCGGTGAGGTGCGCTCGGTGAGGTGCCTTTGGTTAGGTGCGCTCGGTGAGGTACGCTCGGTGAGGTGCGCTCGGTGAGGTGCGCTCGGTGAGATGCGAGCGCTGAGTTTCGCTCGGTGAGTTGCTCTCGGTGAGGTGCGCTCGGTGAGGTGCCCTCGGTGAGGTGCGCTCGGTGAGGTACGCTCAGTGAGGTGCGCTCGGTGAGGTACGCTCGGTGAGGTACGCTCAGTGAGGTGCGCTCTGTGAGGTTCGCTCGGTGAGGTGCGCTCGGTGAGGTACGCTCGGTGAGGTGCGCTCGGTGAGGAGCATTCGGTGAGGAGCCCTCGGTGAGGTGCGCTCGGTGAAGTGCCTTTGGTTAGGTGCGCTCGGAGAGGTACGCTCGGTGAGGTGCGCTCGGTGAGCTGCGCTCGGTAAGGTGCGCTCGGTGAGATGCGCCAGCTGAGGTTTGCTCGGTTAGGGGCTCTCGGTAAGGTGCGCTCGGTGAGGTTCGCTCGGTGAGGTGCGCTCGGTGAGCTGCGCTCGGTTAGGTGACCTTGGTGAGGTGCGCTCGGTGAGATGCCCTCGGTTAGGTGCGCTCGGTGAGGTATGCTCGGTGAGGTGCGCTCTGTGAGGTGCGTTTAGTGAGATGCGCCCGCTGAGTTTCGCTCGGTGAGGTGCTCTCGGTGAGGTGCCCTCGGTAAGGTGCGCTCGATGAGGTACGCTCTGTGAGGTTCGCTCGGTGAGGTGCGCTCGGTGAGGTGCGCTCGGTAAGGTGCGCTCGATGAGGTACGCTCTGTGAGGTTCGCTCGGTGAGGTGCGCTCGGTGAGGTGCGCTCGGTAAGGTGCGCTCGGTGAGATGCGCCCGCTGAGGTTCGCTCGGTGAGGTGCGCTCGGTGAGGAGCATTCGGTGAGGAGCCCTCGGTGAGGTGCGCTCGGTGAGGTGTATTTTTGAGTAAAAAACCAGAAACCCGATGAGTAAAAAACTGTATTTTACTGACTATTTTACCCCAAATTACGGTACTTTACCGTCCTTTTACCACACCCACCCTCACCATCCCGCCCTGACCACCCCCGCCCTCACCACCTCGCCCTCACCACCCCCGCCCTTACTACCCCGCCCTCACCACCCCCGCCCTCACAACCCAGCCCTCACCACCCCCGCCCTCACCACCCCGCCCTCACCATTCCGCCCTCACCACACCGCCCTCACCCGCCCGCCCTCACCAACCCCGCCCTCACCACCCCCGCCCTCACCACCTCCGCCCTCACCGGTGAGGTGCGCTCGGTGTGGTGCCCCTTGGTAAGGTGCGCTTGGTAAGTAGCGCCTTGTGAGGTGCGCTCGGTGAGGTGCGCTCGGTGAGGAGCATTCGGTGAGAAGCCCTCGGTGAGGTGCGCTCGGTGAGGTGCCTTTGGTTAGGTGCGCTCGGTGAGGTACGCTCGGTGAGGTGCGCTCGGTGAGGTGCGCTCGGTGAGATGCGAGCGCTGAGTTTCGCTCGGTGAGTTGCTCTCGGTGAGGTGCGCTCGGTGAGGTGCCCTCGGTGAGGTGCGCTCGGTGAGGTACGCTCAGTGAGGTGCGCTCGGTGAGGTACGCTCGGTGAGGTACGCTCAGTGAGGTGCGCTCTGTGAGGTTCGCTCGGTGAGGTGCGCTCGGTGAGGTACGCTCGGTGAGGTGCGCTCGGTGAGGAGCATTCGGTGAGGAGCCCTCGGTGAGGTGCGCTCGGTGAAGTGCCTTTGGTTAGGTGCGCTCGGAGAGGTACGCTCGGTGAGGTGCGCTCGGTGAGCTGCGCTCGGTAAGGTGCGCTCGGTGAGATGCGCCAGCTGAGGTTTGCTCGGTTAGGTGCTCTCGGTAAGGTGCGCTCGGTGAGGTTCGCTCGGTGAGGTGCGCTCGGTGAGCTGCGCTCGGTTAGGTGACCTTGGTGAGGTGCGCTCGGTGAGATGCCCTCGGTTAGGTGCGCTCGGTGAGGTATGCTCGGTGAGGTGCGCTCTGTGAGGTGCGTTCAGTGAGGTCCGCTCAGTTAGGTGCGCTCGGTGAGGTGACCTCGGTGAGGTGCCCTCGGTTAGGTGCGCTCGGTAAGGTAGGCTCGGTGAGGTGCGCTCTGTGAGGTGCGTTCAGTGAGATGCGCCCGCTGAGTTTCGCTCGGTGAGGTGCTCTCGGTGAGGTGCCCTCGGTAAGGTGCGCTCGGTGAGGTACGCTCAGTGAGGTGCGCTCGGTGAGGTGCGCTCGGTGAGGTGCGCTCGGTAGGTGCGCTCGGTGAGGTGCGCCTCGGTGAGGTGCGCTCGGTGAGGTGCGCTCGGTGAGGAGCATTCGGTGAGGAGCCCTCGGTGAGGTGCGCTCGGTGAGGTGTATTTTTGAGTAAAAAACCAGAAACTCGATGAGTAAAAAACTGTATTTTACCGACTATTTTACCCCAAATTACGGTACTTTACCGTCCTTTTACCACACCCACCCTCACCATCCCGCCCTCACCACCCCCGCCCTTACTACCCCGCCCTTACTACCCCGCCCTCACCACCCCCGCCCTCACCACCCAGCCCTCACCACCCCCGCCCTCACCACCCCGCCCTCACCATTCCGCCCTCACCACACCGCCCTCACCGACCCCGCCCTCACCAACCCCGCCCTCACCACCCCCGCCCTCACCACCTCCGCCCTCACCGTCCCCGCCCTCACCACACCGCCCTCACCACCCCCGCCCTCACCAACCCCGCCCTCACCACCCCCGCCCTCACCACCTCCGCCCTCACCACCCCGCCCTCACCACACTAGTGTTCTAAAATTACCGTTTTTTTGAACTCAAAGTAAAAAACTGGTAATAAACCGAAAAACCGAGTAAAAAATTCGCTCGGTGAGGTGCGCTCGGTGAGGTGCGCTCGGTGAGGTGCGCTCGGTTAGGTGACCTCGGTGAGGTGCCCTCGGTGAGGTGCACTCGGTGAGGTGCGCTCGGTAAGGTGCCCTCGGTGAGGTGCGCTCGGTGAGGTGCGCTCGGTGAGGTGCGCTCGGTGAGATGCGCCCGCTGAGGTGCGCTCGGTGAGGTGCTTTTGGTGAGGTGCCCTCGGTGAGTAGCGCTCAGTGAGGTGCACTCGGTGAGGTGCGCTCGGTGTGGTGCCCCTTGGTAAGGTGCGCTTGGTAAGTAGCGCCTTGTGAGGTGCGCTCGGTGAGGTACGCTCAGTGAGGTGCGCTCGGTGAGGTACGCTCGGTGAGGTACGCTCAGTGAGGTGCGCTCTGTGAGGTTCGCTCGGTGAGGTGCGCTCGGTGAGGTACGCTCGGTGAGGTGCACTCGGTGAGGTGACCTCGGTGAGGTGCGCTCAGTGAGGTCCGCTCAGTGAGGTGCGCTCTGTGAGGTGCGTTCAGTGAGATGCGCCCGCTGAGTTTCGCTCGGTGAGGTGCTCTCGGTGAGGTGCCCTCGGTAAGGTGCGCTCGGTGAGGTACGCTCAGTGAGGTGCACTCGGTGAGGTGACCTCGGTGAGGTGCCCTCGGTAGAGTGCGCTCGGTGAGGTGCCCTCGGTAAGTTGCCCTCGGTGAGGTGCCCTCGGTGAGGTGCCCTCGTTGAGTAGCGCTCAGTGAGGTGCACTCGGTGAGGTGCGCTCGGTGAGCTGCCCTTCGTAAGGTGCGCTTGGTGAGTTGCGCCTTGTGAGGTGCGCTCTGTGAGGTGCGCTCTGTGAGGAGCATTCGGTGAGAAGCCCTCGGTGAGGTGCGCTCGGTGAGGTGCCCTCGGTGAGGTGCGCTCAGTGAGGTGCCCTCGGTGAGGTGCGCTCGGTGAGCTGCCCTTGGTAAGGTGCGCTTGGTGAGATGCGCCCGCTGACGTTCGCTCGGTTAGGTGCTCTCGGTGAGGTGCGCTCGGTGAGGTGCCCTCGGTGAAGTGCCTTTGGTTATGTGCGCTCGGAGAGGTACGCTCGGTGAGGTGCGCTCGGTGAGCTGCGCTCGGTAAGGTGCGCTCGGTGAGATGCGCCAGCTGAGGTTTGCTCGGTTAGGGGCTCTCGGTAAGGTGCGCTCGGTGAGGTTCGCTCGGTGAGGTGCGCTCTGTGAGGTGCGTTCAGTGAGATGCGCCCGCTGAGTTTCGCTCGGTGAGGTGCTCTCGGTGAGGTGCCCTCGGTAAGTTGCGCTCGGTGAGGTACGCTCAGTGAGGTGCACTCGGTGAGGTGACCTCGGTGAGGTGCGCTCGGTGAGCTGCGCTCGGTAAGGTGCGCTCGGTGAGATGCGCCAGCTGAGGTTTGCTCGGTTAGGGGCTCTCGGTAAGGTGCGCTCGGTGAGGTTCGCCCGGTGAGGTGCGCTCGGTGAGCTGCGCTCGGTTAGGTGACCTTGGTGAGGTGCGCTCGGTGATATGCCCTCGGTTAGGTGCGCTCGGTGAGGTATGCTCGGTGAGGTGCGCTCTGTGAGGTGCGTTCAGTGAGGTCCGCTCAGTTAGGTGCGCTCGGTGAGGTGACCTCGGTGAGGTGCCCTCGGTTAGGTGCGCTCGGTAAGGTAGGCTCGGTGAGGTGCGCTCTGTGAGGTGCGTTCGGTGAGATGCGCCCGCTGAGTTTCGCTCGGTGAGGTGCACTCGGTGAGGTGACCTCGGTGAGGTGCCCTCGGTAGAGTGCGCTCGGTGAGGTGCCCTC